>PVKS010003203.1:0-107070 GCA_004027875.1 Aplodontia rufa | reverse complement strand
TTGGCTAGAACCTCGTCATGTGGTAACAGCAGGCAGAGGAGCATGGGCAATGTGGTAAAGCTGTGTGCTCAAGGAGAAAAGAATATATTTGACAGTTGGTTAGCAATATGTACCACTATTGCCGACATTTGAAAACCAATAGATTTCACACACATCCACACATAGAGCCCAGTTAACACAAGGAAAATATTTAGCTGCATTTTTACAAGGCAATTGTTTGTTGGGGTTAAGTAGTAGCAACCAGTTTGGAAGGAGCATGCTTTCTCCAACTTGATATCATTCCCACCATTGTTGTGTTTGTCCTAACGCTGGTCCTACTTTAGTTTTCATGAGTGAACTAATTACTCACACTTGAAGAAGCTGTGGTTAAGAGCGTTCTTATTCAGTCACTGGGATAAATATTAGTTTTAATTCACTAAAATATAAACACAGGTAAAGCAGTTGTTAACACAATCCTTACATATTGTACACTATTCTAAACCATATATTTTTTTATTTGCTAAACTTATTGTCTTAGGTCAAATTTTTTTATTTAAATATTTGGATACTGATTGGGATTATAAGTTATTTTTCTTTTATAAATCCCATATATAATGTCATCCAGACTATGTTCAATATTTTTTAAGGAAAGAGAGAATATAAAGATACTCATTAAACATTCTGAGTAAGGGTGGGAGTGGTAGAGCGCTTGCCTAGCATGCATGAAGACTGGAGTTCAAACCCCAGCACTATATACACAACTGAGTGTTGTACAAACAAAGGTCAGATGAAAAAGTTAAAAAAAAATTCTCTTTCTTTCTCTCATTATTTCCCTCTCTTTTAAAAAACATTCTGAATGAAGCAGCCTTCATATTTTGATCATTTCTTGCCTCCTACAGCATTGCCTCAAGGGTCTTATTTATGCCTAATTTTTAGTGACTTGGCTTTACTGAATTGTTCCAACACATTAAGATTAGTTTTCACCGAATCAAAAACTTTACTTATTTTGTACTTATATTTCACTGGGTGAAACAATATTTTAAACAGACGTATGTAACAAATATATTTGACAGAGATAAATTTGAGGATAAACCCAACTGATTCTTATTGAGTTATAGGCTAAGTTGCCGCAAGAAAGTCCAACACAGAAATCCATTAATATATTTACCTTCACATAACAGTCCAAAATCAAATGAGTAGTACAGGATCAGTAATGAATAACCCCCTAATGTTTTCCTCTGAAGTTAAAAGTGTGTTATGTGATATTTGCATTCCTGTCTAAGAAAAGAGGAAAAGGAGAAAGGGAGACTTCAATGGAAGCAGAATTATATTCAAAGAGATGAACAGTGAAGTTGCTCTCATCATTACTATTTACATACTCTGCCAAAATCTAGTCACACAGTCTTACAGAGCTGCAAAATGGCTAGAAAAATACGGACCACAGGTGGCCATTTATCTAGATAAAGATGGAACTTCTGTAACTTAAAGGAAAGGGAGAATTAATTCTAAGTACCAGCAATCTATGATACACAAAGTACTTGACAATACATATCCTGTGTAATATGTTATCAGTTAGCTTGTGCTGAATAACAAACCATACTTCACTCAGTTGCTTAAAGCAGCAAATGTGTATATATATAGTGGAGAGTTTGTCTGGCATGCACAAGGACCCTGGTTTGAACCCCAGCACTACCACATAGCAACTAAGTAGAGGAAAAACAAAAACCTGATGAAAAAATAAAATTCCCTCTCTATCTCACCCTTTGGAAAGGGGGGCAGGAAGGGATGTTGCCCAGTGGTTAAGCACCCCTGGGTTCAATCTTCTGTACAAAAAATTTTTTTCTAATAATTAAAAATTTCTTTTCCTACTATGTAGGAATTCTTTTCCTACTATGTCAGTTATACAGCTCAATTAACAAGAGCTACAATTCTCAATATTCATGATAAAGGAAAATGTTCTGTAGAATAAATATAAAAATGTCTTTATGAAAAAATTTCAGATAGGCAACCCATGTAAAAATAATATACTGCTTAGGATACAAACATGTTGTAGACATATCAAACTAAACAGGATAGTGGAGTGGGGCCTAAGGTTAGAATACGCAAGAGTGTAAGTGGTAATAAAGCCTTTCATTGTGTTATTCTTTATACCTTACATATCTGCTATATGCATTGTTTGTTATATACTATATTTTGCAGTTTTGAGAAAGGAAATGTTTTTATATAGGCTCGTATCAGTTATAGTTTTTAATGAGGGATTCTTACAATATTCCACTGTCAATCCAGTACTCCTGAGCATGTGGGGATATAGTTAAAGCTCCTTGTTCTAAGTACAGATTGTCTTTGAATTCTCCACTGATGTACAAATATTTAGTACTAATTTTGTATTCTACACCATTTTTCCAGTGATTATTTTAACAATAAAATAAGGTCATCACCCTAAATATCTGGTGGAAGAGAAGTTTCAGGAAGATGAATCATGTAATCCTAAGGCTTTGAAAAGTCCCCAGTAAACCATAAAGTATTTAAATGATAAACATAGACCTGCCATGACAGGAGGTAGTATTTACAGTTTTTAAATTCTGAGGTGGTTATAACACAGCCGAAGAAAGCAAAATACAGAGCTTTAAAAAAGGAAAGAAAAAATGCTGCCATACCAGTGTGTTACATATTACACTATAATGCAATAGCGGTTTCGTTGTCTGCATGCCCGCCCAGGATAAAAATTCCTTTGTATCCAAGTTGTTACTTTTTCTATTTCTGCACAACACTACAAAAAGTAGCGGACAGGAAGCGCCACTGGACTCTTCATGACTCTCTTATTGGGTCTGGAGTGGTAGCTCAGTGGTATTGCACTTGCCTGGCATGTGTGAGGACCTGGTTCAAATCCCAGAACCACATATGTAACTAAGTGTTGGAGCAACGAAAACCAGATGGAAAACTAAATAATAAAGTTGAGTCCCTCATCCTCTCTCCCTCTCTTTCTCTCAAAATAATAATGATGACGATGATGATAATGATAATAATAGGCAGTTATTAAGATTGCAAATTTGGTGGTAGAGACTATGAGTGGTCCTTTCCCTCCTGATGTCAGTAATCACAATCTCCATTTCCCTTTTGGACTCAGGGGGCGCTGTATTCCTCCACATTTTCTGAGATGAGAGGAAGTGAGCTTCTCCCTCAAAACCACGCAACTTGACTAAGATCATGCAGCAGACAGTATCAGAGCTTCCTAAAGTCTGGTGGATAGCAACAGAGAATGATTATTACCCAGACATTAACGTTGAGCTGCCTATTGTTACTGTCACCAGTCCACATTAGTGCTTCCTGCTTGATATACATCTCATTCTAACTACAGTATGGCAGCAGTCCTCTTTCCCCACCTGCTTACTCTGCAGAATATCTCGATTCTAGGGTCAAGAGAATATGGTTTATGTAGGAGAAAGGAATTCAGTTTATTCACTAAGTTCTGCCTTTGAAATCATAATTTTCAATTTTACGATCTACACCTTCTCTGAATTAACAAAGAAACCACTGGAGACCAGCTCCAACAAGACAAGCAGTTAAAGACAAAAATGTTTGAGAGAGGGACAAGAAAAGGACAAGTCTGGAGGATTATGGGGCAGGGATAGAACTTGGGCAGTTGGGGTTTAGGGGACTTTCCGTAGAGATAGCTCAATAAATGTTTGTTGAAAAAAATGAATTAAAGGTCAGTGATCATTCGTGGAGTGTGCTATGATGGGCAGACCTGCAAAATAAAACTGAGACATGAAAACATAGGAAGTAGAAAAGTAATAAAACTAATTTTTGTAAAATAGAGTAAGATTGATCAAATAATTTTTGTCATCAACTGTTTATGAACCTTAGTAGAGTACAAATCCACTATTGTCATGACTGTGAGAAATAGGAAGTCTGATGGTTCATTTTCAGAATGCAGTCTTAAGGTTCACATATAAAAGTAAGCCATTTTAGCTTGGGAACCATGTGGTCAGAGATAATCCATTTTTAAACTCCTTAACAGATATCCCGTTACACCTGTAGTTCTTTTCTGTACCTTCTCCAATTTTATATTAGCTAATCAAGCAGATTGTACCCCTTAGCTCCTCCAATCAGAGTGAAGAGTAGGATTGCTCCAGGTTGGAGATACAAGCAGGCTACTGCCTGCCCAAGTGTACTTGCTCATTGCATCCCCTCTGTGAGTTCACCCTTCTGCAGAATTCAAGTCTGTCTTGCTCACCCACTTCTGAGCATGTTTGATTTTCTTATGGCACCTCAGAATTTTTAATAATTTTATTTCTAACATGACTTAATGAAACAACATGGCAAATGGAAAGTCAGCTTATACCATTTGCCAAGGGAGGAAATAATTCTTAGGCACATCAATTTGAATGTTTTCATGTTTGATATGTATATTTGTTTTAGAAGTCTGAATACAGTAACAAGTAGGAGCACTCCTTGGTCTGTTCTTATCAAATGAGTAGTGAAAGATTACATGACTTAAAAAGATTAGAAGTTTTTGTAAAGACTGGGTAGAATCATTCATCTAATCAACATTTATTGTATATTTCTATAGAAGTACTATAGTGGCTTGTAGTAGCCTCACAGCTAATGGAAATAAAAAGTAACAAATTCTGTAAGCTAGTGTAAAGATAAAGGAATTACAGATAATTATAGAATAGCACAAAAAAACCCCACATGATAAAATCCATCAAATCTGATTAGTAGTTATGAAACAAAAATTGATGGATTTGAAGGTTAGCATATTGACTGTTGCAGATCTAAGAATTAGTACAAAACGTGAGTAGATTAGCCTAACAATTACTGATTAACCCTAAGTAGAATTCTATGGTTGTAGTGACAATTTTCTTCCCATAAATAGGATAGGGATAAAGTGTCATAACAAAGTTGGTTTTCTCAATGTGATTTATTGAAACAGGATCTAAAAAATCTATTTTGATTTATATCTATTCTGATCTATAATTATTTTATTATAGATAGAGAAGAAAAAATGACTTGCATATAGTTAACAAGAAAAGAGTTTACAATATACATGATATTGGGATAATTGTTTTCCTAGAAAAACAGCAAAGTCTAAGAATATATATGGGTAGAAGAGTCTAGAGAAGAGCTGGATGGTCGAAAGGACAGCAAGAGTAAATGAACTCAAATGTCAGTGGGCATGCTGTTTCCTTTGCTAATGGAACGATCATACCTACTTATCATTAGTATGTAAATAAAAACCTTTTATAATTTAACCTTTGGAAGTTAAAATTGGAATGTGGCCGAAAGTACTTTGGGCTAAATATTATTCACATGTAAGGGATTATGAACATATTCCTTGCTTAGAAGTTTTTCTTTCCCTTCATTCTGAAGTAGAAAAAAAAAACCCACAATTAATCATTTGAAAAGTGATAAAAATACTTGTTCATTCATTCTATACATATTTTTGAAATGCTTGCAATATACATATAAAGCATTGGTGGAGATAGAAAACTACACTAACATTACTTTAATTCTTAGGCATTGATTTTACTTTAGTGCTAACACATTTTGTGAAAACAAGAATGTACAAGTTATTATAGCATTATCTAAGAGATTTATTCCCAGAGTAACCCTAATCAATTGCATTAGATAAAATAATTCAGAAACTGCCACCTACCGTGTGTATATGGCTATCATACTCCCTGATGCTTTAAACTTTTTTGGCCAGAGAGTGGTAGCAGTTTGGACTGGTTTCACATTTTTCAGCCATTTTCCTTCTTTCTTATTGAGAGAACCCTTGTGTACTAAGGGAAGCCATATTTCCAGCTCAAAACTGTTGTGAGTCTTATACTCTCTTGAAATTAGGCCTGTGTGTAAAAGCCAGTGCTTACTATTGAGGTGTAAGAAGAGCTATGGTGATAAAAGGACTGACACCAGTTGCCTTTTGCTCCTGGTTCATCCACTGCTGTATCTGGGATGTGATCATGATGCATCTGCCATCTTGTGACCACAGGATATGACAGCATTCCAGTCATGGTGCAGAGAGAGATAGCAATGTAGATCTCTGATGGCATTCTGGGGACACTATACTTGGTGTGGCCCTTGTATCTCTGATGCTTCCTTTTCAAATGTGAAGAATAAAGCCCTTTTTGGCTTGGCCACTCTGATCAAGTTTCTATTTCATGAAATCTAAGAGAAGGACAAAACAAAAATCCTGGGAGGAGCAAATTTAGTATAAAAAACCCAACATGATAGATCAAAATGCAAATCTGTAGAAAATGATCTTCTCATACTCTAAAAAACTGATTTTTGCTTTTATGAAGTATCAAAGCAGCTATACTTAACGTGTTATGGACTATGTAATAAGTACACATTTCATTGATTTTAAGATGTTTATTTTTTCATATATTTTGATCTCCCAAATGAGATGTTTTACAGTTGCTATCCATTAGGAGGCACTCATATTGTGGATGCTATTGTCGTACATGTGCACAAGAACTTGCAGAATTACATCAATGTCTTGGAAGACTATTCTGGGTTCAGTAATTGAGCTCTCATGTCTGAAATGCTGCATTCCCAGTGCTCCTGATGGTACAGATTCTACTACTGTGTGGAAACACAGAGCAACAGTGCTTATGTATAATGAGGTTTAGTGGAGTTGAACTGGAAATATGAAAAAGCTTTTAAAATGCTGTGACCTATTTAGTTTGTTTGTTTTCCTTTTATATACACATAAGAATGATATGTAATCAATAATAAATCTAAATGGGCTCTTTTAGTAGGTTGACAATTAAAATTCTAAGAGATAAAAAATAGGATATAATTTAATTGGCAGTTTTCAAATCTGTCTTAGTGGCATGTAAAATAATGATGTAGTTTACAAGAACTGATATCCCATATTTCATGAAGTAACACTGAAGCTCCCCTCTGTCAGGAATAAAAGTCAGTCTTCTGTTTTACAGCTTAATGTTTTAACAGAATACGGACTTGGAGAAAGAGGCCAAGGAATCCACCCTAAAGTAATTATTTATTAATTAATTTATTTTTTGGATTCTGTGCAAAATGCCTAGTGGAGTGCCCCAAGGTCAAATTGCCCTAGGGATCCATTCTAGGAATTGAATTGTTCACAAAGAAAGTTCTGAACTCTGATATAAATCAGAATGGGC
Organism: Aplodontia rufa; assembly: GCA_004027875.1. NCBI lineage: Eukaryota > Metazoa > Chordata > Mammalia > Rodentia > Aplodontiidae > Aplodontia > Aplodontia rufa. Next base: position 99,943 of record PVKS010003203.1, on the reverse strand, counting down.
AGGCTGATCACAAACTTGACAAATACATAAAAAAACCCCACATTTGTGGAATGAATTTATTTCTAAAAATTCTGATTAACTTCATGCATCAGGAAGGTTGGTCTGTTATTTTAAACTTCTTTTCCAAGATAATGTTTTCCTGTAATTTATTTATACTTTGGCTGCACAAAACTTTGCTTTTCAAACAGATTTCAGGAATGGTGTTAATTTCTTTCATACAGAGGCAGGTTTTTATATGTCTCTTTTAAATGAAAGAATCTGTGATTTCAAGAGATTAAGTGAATTGCCTAATGTCAGAGAACTACTAAGTGATAGAATTAGAATTAGAATTCACATCGATCTATTTCAAAAGTTCATGTTCCTTATTCTACCCTTATATATAAATGAAATTTCTCACTTTCTTACTCCCAATAAAGTAGTGACAACATAGAATATGTTAACAGAAAAAGTCAAATATAACCACAAATGTGGAAAGTTCAGCTACAAAAACGGAAAAAACTAGTTTCTGTCAAAGTGGCATTATTCAGGATAAAGGAAAAAAGAAGTAATGGGATAGAATATTTTACACAACCTAGAATAAATAATGGTTATGAATAACAAAATATAATATTCTCATTTTAAAAATATTATGACTAGGATAAAAATGGTCACTTTGGTTGTCAAGATGCTTTTTAAAACATTGACTTTCATGAAAGAATTCAACAGGGCAGGACAAGTTTGGAACACTTTTGAAATTTCTTCATTGAGACTCCAATTTCCCATGTGGTATCAATTAAATGTGAAGATGTAGAATCTTTGGCCATATCTATATTAGCAACAGAATTGGGTATGACAAAGATTTATTCAATGTGGTTGACTAGGATGTATTAAGACGATAGGTGCGATTTATGATGTGTGATAGAGCTAAATCTCTAAGTGAGTCTTCGGAAACTGATTTCATTAGGGATTCAGAAATTGCTGTGTTACATATGCAACCAAGCACTCTCATGAAGAAGAAATTCACTCCTAGAGTCTTGGGAAGAAAAACAAGAACACATTGAAAGATCACTAAAACATTCTGCCATACTCTTGAGCCTGGTAAAAGTCATTACTTTGACTGGAAAAACATGTGAAAAGTAGGAGAAAAATTAGAAAAAATATAAAAACATACATAGGTATATTTTTAAATTAAATTTCTTTTTAATACTTCGAGTTAAGCCCAATAACACTAAATATTCTTTATTACTTTAAAGCCTGCAGGAGGCTTTAAAGAAGAATTTGCCTATTTGTTTTCTTGTTATTTAACCCATAAAACTATTGGTGGATTAAAATTACTTGACATAGTAAAGGCTAAAATCATTTTCTGAATACATTTTCCATAGCAAAGAAAATTAACCATAAAGGCTGTGATCCATTCCTATAAAGATGCATCATTTTGATTCTTAAGAATTTTCTTTCAGCGCTTTATTATTTTAAGCAAATACCACTGTCTTCCTATTATCTTTCTTTATGGAGCTATATAGGATGTAACTTGAACTTCAGGCAGCCAACCAAACTTTTTAGTCTGGGAAATGGACTTTTAAGTAATTATTTGAGAGTTATAACTAGAAGGCTTTTTGTTTAATTAGAAACAAATATTTTGTGAAGCTTCTTTCTGAAAAACTTAGTATTAGGCTGTCTTACAAAATTGCAATTCTAAGACTTAAAAACAGATATCAATAATTTCATATACTTCAACATAAAACATTGAGATATTGACATAAGATAAAGATGTGATGGTGTGTTGGTACACAACACAAAATGTACCTTGGATCTGGAATAAAAAATTAAATAACCTATGAGAAGTTCAATATTAAATGAAAGTGACTTTGCCAAACAGTCTGAAAGTAATTCCCTAGATCAGCAAAATAAGCATCATTTAGGACCTTGTGAGATATACAGGTCCTGAAGCACCAGCCATACTCTAATCAGACACTTTGAGGTGGGGCTCAGAAATCTGTTGTAATAAGCCCTCAAGTGACTTTGATGCATGCTAACCTTTTAGAATGACTAGATCATGTCTTTTCTAGCACAAACTATATATGTCATTAATATCACTAAATATTGAATCAGTTGATTGGATTTATATATAGTAAATTATCCATATCAACTGATATAGAAAACCCCAAAGTGGCATAATTGCTCTACTTTATAAATTTGAATGTTAGAGTTATTTTATCTTTATAGTACTGTATTTGGTACTCTGCTTTCATTCTACCATTCGGAAGATTTTTGGAAGTATTGGAAACCATACTTTCTTATTATTAAAGGAGGAGGTAAGTTTTCAAAGAAAGTTATAAAATCACTTGGCACATGCATGCTCCCTAACGTAAGGGAATGTAAGAAATGAAGACCCAAGCTTATCAGAAGATTTTCATCCAATTGGAAAAGTAAAGATAAATGATAGAGTAACTAAGGAAAAGGGATTTGAATATCACACAATATTTAAGGGAGTTACAAGGTAGGCAAAAAACGTAGGAATAAAAGTAGGTCAAAGTTAGCTCTCAAGCTAGACACTAGATCATAAATGACAGTCTCTGAACATGGCCAAGTTTACCTCCTTGGGTGTAGGACTGAAAGAGAGAAAATATTTTTAAAAAATTTTTTTTCAAGTGTGTTCACTTGAAATGAAAGAACAGATAGGAAATGCCATCAAAAAATATTGGTTATGGTGCTGCAGCAGTGGCTCAGTGGTTACAGTGCTTGCCTGGAATGCATGAGGACCTGGGTTCAAGCAACAGTTACACAATGAAATGTCAGAGCAATGGAAAACTAAATAAAATGGATCTCTCTCTTTTTTCTTCCTCTCTCTCTCTCTCACTGTCCATCTCTCTCTTAAAAAAGAAAAAAAAGATTGGTTGGGGGCTGGAGCGGTGGGTCAGTGGTAGAGGCATTTTCCTGGCATGTGTGAGGACGCGGGTTTGAGCCTTAGCACCATGTACGCAGGGAAGTGTCAGAGCAATGAAAGCCACATGAAAAAGTGGATAAGTGGATAAAAATTGATTCTCTCTATCTCTCCTTCTCATTGTCCCTATCTCTTTTTAAAAAAATAAAAGAGAGAGAGAGAGATTGGTTGCATTAATATCTGAAAAAGTGAGCTTCAGCTCTGGTATTCTGCAATTAGTTCATTCACTTTTTTTTTGGTAAAGGCCTACATGAAGGTGTAAGATTTTATGCTTTGAAAGTGTCACCATGTTATTTGTGCCATTTTAATCCACAAGAAATGCCTGGTATGGTAAAACTATCTGAAAGAAACCTATAGCAAGTCCCAGTTGTGATGGAGAAGTTCCAGATGTGGTCTATTTACAGACAAGCGTGTCCATTTTTGATCCTGATGATAAGATATTATGGGAGCTTATAGCAAATAGAATGATTAAGGAAAAGAAATAACAATAAGATATCCTTGTTTACGTATAATAGTTAATTCAAGAGGTGCAGTAGACTATTAATATCATAAAAAGTTGAAAAGAAGACTTGAGTAAATGAAACAATATATACAATATTATTATCTATATTTTACATTTTTATAAGTCAATCTACACCCAAATCCAGTAAAAATTTCAGCAGAATTTATGATTAATTTAAAAATTAATTCTAAAATTTATTTAGAAAAATAAAGGTCTATAATTAATAAAATACATTTTATAAAGCCAAGAGAAGACAAATTCAAAAAGGAATTCAGACAAAAATATTGTTAGAAATGTGATACTGGCACAATAATACACAGGTAGATAATAAATGGAGTAGAGTTGATATCTTTCTTTAATATAAGGACTAGAAAAATTAGGTTACTATGTGAAGAAAAAGAAATTTGTGATTGGTACTTCATACCATATTTAAAGAAGAAAAAGACACTTCAGTGAATTAAAGACCGAGATTTGCTTTGTGCTTTTGTTTTTGAGAGAGGTTCTTGCTCTGTTGTCTAGTCTGGCCATGAACCCGTGGTACTCCTACCTCAGTGTCCCAAGGGGCTGGACTTACAGGCACACACCACCATGACCAGTGAAAACCACCCATTCTGAAAGATAAAAACCTAAAGCTGTTATAGAAGAAAATACAGGAATTGTAATCCCATTTGGGGAAACCCCAACAATATCCCAATGCACAAATGAGAAGAGGAAGAATTAAGGTGTTTAGCAATATCCAAATAGAAACATTCTGTTTAACAAAGGACTCTGTAAGCAAAGGACAGCCACATGTAGACTGAAAGAAAATATTTGTAATGTGAAAGCCAACAAATGCTAATAATACTATAAACACACAAGCACACCCAAACTCACACACAGACACACAGAGTGTGCATCCTGGTACCTGGAAAATAAGGAAATCTGCAATCTCGGATAGAACATGAATAAAACAGGAATTCATAAAAGCAAAGGGGAAGGAGTCAAATACTAAGCCTATGAGCAGACTTTTATTAATCTAAACAATCGTGGGATACCATTGTCAACAATGGATAGTCTCAGAAGTTCAAGTGCTCATGTCAACTCCTGGTGGAAGTAAGGGGATGAGGTCACTGTTGACAGTGATTTGTTGGTAGTCAGTAAAATTCAATATTCACATAAGGATGATCCAGTACCACCACTGCTGGTGTACACCCCAGAGAACCCCTCTCCAGGTTTATAGGAAGACCTGTTTACTACAGTGTTGGTTGTGTTATCAAAGGGTATTTATCTCCAAAGTAATATGTGAGTATCATACTTAAAAACAAACCATGAAATCTAGATTTACCAAAGCTAGGGAGTCTCCAAAGAGGCTCCCAATAAAGAATAATCCTCTTCTACACTTGGATTCTGACCAAATTGATCAATAAAAGCAAGAATAGATAGAGGCCTAAATATTGTTTTTATTCACAATAGCATAGCTTTGAAAGAAGTTTGTGTGGGAGAAAAGGGGCCCTCTAACTGAAAACCAGAGTGGGTAGGGTCTCCACACTGAGTCCAGTACTCTTTGGAGCCCCACATCTGGACAGGAGAGAAAGTGGACTCTGCAGGCAGGCAGGATCCAAGAGCAAGAAGGACAGAGCACAGCAGAGCACGCCAGCCTCCTCCTTAGATGTACCGGGTCTAGAAGTCTCTTCACCTCCCAGAGGCAGAGTGAAAAACAGGATAGAAGGAGGCCTTTCAGGGGAAAGTGATGTTTCTCATGAAAACAACTAGTAATATTACATAAAAGCGTAATGTTGGTGAAAAGTCAGGAAAGTTCAATATAAGTAAATTAAACACACAGATATACATATACAAAGCAAGCAGGATATTTTTCAAGGATACCCACTTAAGGAAATGTATGGAAGGTAGATTCGAAAAATGGAGATTACATACATTTCGAGGATGTCTATATCAATAGTGGGTTAATGCCAACAAATTTCAAAACTAAAAGAGAATAAGAGAGGAAAATAGTGTGACTTGAAGTGAGCCTAGTGAACAACTTGGGTACCTCTGCGGTTAGCAAGAAAACATTGAAAATGTAGAAACGATACAACACAGCAACACTGTTTTCATTGCAGTCATAATACCACCAAAATAAAATCCAATAACAAGAAAAACCAGGTGTTGAATAACTGCGATGGTCTCAGAATTCAAAGACTGGCAAGGTATGGAGTCTTCTGCTTAGAATATTTTGAGTGGAAGGTTTCATTCGTATATGACATTTTTCTGCCTAAAGAGAGTTCATTTAAAAAATTTATTTTTATTTTTATTTTTGAACAACCATACAAGTTTTTAACAAAATACTATCAAATGAGTATAGATTCTGGATATTACAATTACCCCCAGGAGTGCCCCCCCAGTTACCCACCCTTATCCCTCCCTTCCCCTTCCCCCCATATCTCTAAAAAAAGGATTATGTTGTATAGCATTACATCTTATCTGGATTTAACACATGATAATAGCCCAACTTTCTCACTGGCCAGGGTCTAGTCCCAGCCTCCACAGATGAGTGGAGACAATCGACCCTTTTTTATCAGGAGATATAATGTTTGTGGGACAGAAGAGAAAGCAAACCAGAAATCTTTCCTCTGTCCTTGGTGTCCCTGAACGCATGGAAGGCTGCGCTTTTCTCTTCCGGAGTGTTCTGTGTAACCAGTTAGCTTCTGCTCTTAACGTTTCTCACCACCAATGGAGATGTGTTGCTAATTCAGATCATCTTGTTCCTTCCCCAGAATCTTAGGGGAGAAGCACAACCGGTTTTGCTATTTTTGTCACATAAATATCTTATGAGAAATCTGCTAGCAAACTGACCCTGAGCAGAGCTGGGTGGGGACCCGGGAAGGCGGGATTGCCCGCCGCAGGGACCTTCCTGGCTCGGGGCTGCAGGGCCCAAGGCTGCCATGCGACAACGCGTGTTTGGGCTGCGTGCACAGCTCAGGGCTGCTAAGCGGCATCCCGGAGAACACGACTTGGAAAGTACCGCTCAGCCCGCAGCCGACAGATGGTATTTCTTCTGCGTTTGCGTGCAGGGGGTGGGGAGTGGTGGTAACAATAAGCAGCAGTAGCCACTTGACAGGCTCCCTGCTGCCAAGAATTTGCATGCCGAGCGCTTGCTGCCATCTGGAGAACTTCAGCTCATTGAGGAAGGATGGGAGTCTCAGCTTGGAAGCGCTCTGGGCCCCACTCAGCGCTGTGATGTCCCCTCCCAGGGGAAGGAGAGAGAGGAAAAGGCAGATCAATCCCATGAACCTGGCCTGGGGGAGGCAGGCTGTACCAGCCCTGGGCGAAAGTCCGGGAGCAGGGATGTGCTGATCAGAGTGAAGGATGTGCACTGCAGAGTGGACTGGGTCAGCGGTGTCCGTCACCTTTTGAACATGAGTTTGTTTATCCACCAGAAGTTGGTGGAGGAAATGTGGACCTGGGAAGAAGAAAACTCAAACAAGTACCCCCTTTCCCATGACCTCCAGACAAAAGTTCAGTGAGGCCAAAGGCTGACCATACACCCCAGGGACCCTGTTCTCAGACCACAGTGCTGTGCATTATAAACATACGTGCGTGCCGTTTAATTAAACACACAACTGCGTTCCAGCTGCTGAGATTTTCGTGTTTAAAGCAAAATGTATTTTCAAAGTGTAAGAAAACAATGCCCTTAAGTCAGTTTTATATTTATTATACTTTTCTTCTTTCCTTAACTACATGAGAACTATGTATCTTTTTCTCGAAAACCTTTTTCTAGAAAAAAACATTTACTCTAAAATTTCTGTAGTGGATATTTGAGTCTTAATGAGATCAAGTTGTATTGTAAATGAAACAACATTTTATGGGAGAGTATATTACATAGCTAAAAATAATAAATTATCGTCAGCTAAAGGACTCTATTTTATATACATAACCACAGAGATTTATAAGCTCTGTGTCATGCCAGAATTTCTAGTATCAAGCAACACAAAAGAAGTTCCTCATAGGAGAAAAGAAACAGTCCCATGTATATTCACTATGGGTCTCATAAAGTGAGAGTCAATACACACTTGGTTTTTTTTTTCTTTCTTTTCTTTTTTTATTAAATATGTAGATGAGAAGAATAGTGAGAGAGAGAGAGAGAATCAATTTTTATTGAGTTTTCCATGTGGCTTTCGTTGCTCTGACACGTAGTTGTGTGCATGGGTGCTGGGGTTTGAACCCGTGTACTCATGCATGCTGGGCAAGCACTGTAACCGCCCAGCCACTGTCCAGCCCATCTTTCTTTTATTTTTTTTTAAAGAGAGGATATTCTTTGTGGGTCTGATAAAGTGAGAATCAATACACATTTTTTTTCTTTCTTTTATTTTTTTAAAGAGAGGATATTCATTATGGGTCTAATAAAGTGAGAGTCAATACACATTTGTGTTTTTTTTCTTTTATTTTTTTAAAGAGAGGATAGTCATTATGAGTCTAATAAAGTAAGAGTCAATACACATTTGTTTTTTTTCTTTCTTTTACTTTTTTTTTTAAAAGAAAGTGACAGCGAGAGAAAGAGAGAATCAATTTTATTTAGTTTTTCATGTGACTTTCATCGCTTCAACACTTTGTTGTGTATATGGTGCTGGAGTTTGAACCCGCATCCTTGTGCATGCCAGGCAAGCACTGTAACTGCTGAGCCAGTGCTCCAGCCCCACATTCATTGTTGATGCTCTTTAACATAACTAAATTTTAAATTCCCAGAAGGTAGATTTTGAGGACCTAACTTGGACTGGTGTCAAGTAACCTCTGTCATCAATCGGGAGATAAAGATGCTGGCCTAAGTGCGTTACCCAAGTATCACAGGCAGTTTTAGGACAAGGGGAAAGACATGTCTACGTATAGGTGCAAACAACAATATGTAATTGTTTGTGAAAGTCATGTACCACCGTTGGGAAGGAAGCATTCTGGTTGAACTGCATTATTTCAGAAAATGCAAGGGTAATGCTCTTCGTGTGAAAACTTCAGATTTTTTAAACCTTTCAGTTCAATTCCCTGTCTTTTTAGGTAGAATTATTAAAGTAATTTGGTTTAATATCAAACATGATTCAGAATAATAATTATTATATGCATACTACAATAATAATAATATATATTAATTATTATACAGTATGGGAATCAGGCCTGAGACTTGGGAAAGCCGAGGGAAGCAGATAGGGCATGACAGTTTAGAAGGCACTCAGCCAGTGTGACAATGAGTTAAAGAGCAAGTATTTCCTTAAATCTACATCCTGGCAGCCTCCCTTGCTATGCACTGTTCTGGGCCCTGTTGAGAAGGGTCCAGAGCCCATGTGCGTCTGAAAACAGTTCCATTTTACTCATCTGGGTACTTCTGTCAGCGGTCATTTCTCAAGAAACATTTATTTTGCAGGATCCTCATTACAGTCATTTTCACTTCCCCAGCATTCAAATTTTTCCAATTTTTGGATTGCCATAACAGTGTTCTCTAAACAACCTTCCCCTCCACCCCATATCCAATCGAAGGCATTCCTGATTTTAAATATTCCATCATGGTTCCATGGTCATATGCCATCACTCCTGTCAATGCAACGTACATAAGTATACACACACACACACACACACAAACACACACACACAAACTGATTTGAAATAAATATTAAATGAGCAATCGTTTTGATGAACACATTTCTTACCAGAGAATGTGTCCTGATTTTCTTTTCTTTCTGGTACTGGAGCTTAAACCCAAGTTCCCTTAACCACTGAGATATATCCCTAATCCTTTTTATTTTTTGAGACAAGGTGTTGCTTAGGGTCTCCCTAAGTTGCTAAGGCTGGCATCAAACTTTTGATTCTTCTGCCTCAGTGTCCCAAGCTGCTGGGATTAGAGGTGTGTGCCACCACACGTTGCCTGATTTTTAGATTTGAAAATATGGTTGTTATAACCACAATCTAGGGAAAACTGAAGATTTAAGGGAGAAAACAGACAACCACACTACTCAGATTATATACTACATTTTAAATAAAACTCTAACAACAAAATTCTTGCTCAAATTCCTTCAGGGTGATGGTGGTTTGGGCTAGAGGAAAATATAGTGCGTGATCTCACTGACAGATTCTAAACTTACCTCCCGATTCTGTGTGGCAGTTGAAGGCCTATTTATGGGTAGAAGAGGGGATTCCCAGAGAAGTGATAAGATGGTGATGCAGAACTTCATCAACTTGGTCACTGATATTTTTCTGGCTGTGCTACCTGATTAATACATGTTCAAAATTATATAGTCAGAATAAGTTGTCTAACATACAACTTAGTGGAAAAGATTTCAACTGATTCTGAAAGTGCAAGGTGATCTAAACACATCAGATGAGGAAAACTTTAAGGGTTTTCTTTGTGGTTTCCACTTGATATGCATCAAGTAGGAGAGCCAGTGGTATAGCATTTTTGGTTTTTGATTTATCTCCATGATATCTTCCAACTGTATGAAAATCAAATTTTAAAAAGTTAATCAAGTTTTTTGCTTCCAAAGCACTAGGCAATGAACTAGTGCAGTCTATGGACGGAATTGAAGTATACAAATGTGCTGGTAAGAAATAAAGTGATTTGGATATCTGGTTTGGTTAGATATGCATGCTAGCTTTTGTATCGTCATTCTTTGGGGGAAAGTATGTCATAGGTTGAATTATGTCCCCTAGAAAACATATGTGGGCATTCTAGCCCCCAGTACTTCAGAACTTTTTTGAAGATAGGGTCTTTACAGAGGTAATCAAGTCAAAATGAGTTCTTCTGGTGAATCCTAATCCAGTGTGATTGATGTCCTTATTAAAAAAGGGGACGGTGGGACACATACATCCTCACATGGAATGTGGTGTGAAGATGAAGGCATAGATAGGGTGATGCTTCTCCAAGCCAAAGAATGCTGAAGATGACAGCAAACCCTTAGAAACCAGGCAAGGCACATGCAACGGATTCTTTCTTTTAACTCACAGAAGGAACTAACACTGCTGACATCTTCTTTTTCAACTTCTAGGCTTCAGAACTGTGAGACAATAAATGTCTGTTTTTTAAGGCATCCAGATTGTGATTCTTTGTTATAGCAGCCTTAGCAAACTAATACAGGCTGCTTGTTGAAACAATATTCTTATTAATTTCAAAACTGATTTTGGACACACACAGTCACATGCATATACATTCCAAACTTACACATTTTTAAATTTATTATAGAGAAAAAAGTGCTTTAGAGAGGGTCCCAAAGAATTTCTACTCTATGTGCATGGCTCAGCAGTGACTTGGAAACCCAATTGCTTTTGAGACCTAATTTTGATAGTTGAATGATAGCCATTGGAACAACTGTCAGCATCATCAAATGAACACATAAAAATTAATAAGTTATGGGGCTGGAGAGGTGCCTCAGTGCTAATTTGCCTGGTATGTGTGAGATTCAGGGTTCAGTCCCCAGCACCACATATACAAATAAATAAAGCAGAAACAAAAAGACCAGATTAAAAAAATTAACAACTCTCTCTTTCTTGCTTAAAAAAATAAAATTCGGAAGCAATTAAAGAATATTTATGAACCATCATTGGGCAAAGATTCTTGTGTAATGAAGACTGTTCCCCCCCCCCAAGAGAAAGTGGTGTTCTACCAATAGTGAATTTATAGACTGAAAGATCATTTTTATCTTTCTTTTTTCCCTCAAAATCGTTACTTTCTTCATTCTAATTTAATTAAAAAAATGTCTAACTTTCCAGGTTTCTACTTCCAGCAATTGGGTCCCCTAAAGAAAAATAGTTCTTTGTAATATCTAGGTAAAATTTCCCATTTTTTAGGGCTTATGCTAGAATATATTTTACATTCAGTAAAAAATAAAGAGTCTATTACAGTAACTACCATGTATTATATACTTTCACAGAGAAGCAATGAATATGGAAATCAAGGATATAATATTTTTAGTCACTTCTGTTTGCTTTCCTAGTTTTAAAGTAAGATTTTATGCTTATAGAAATGTTTTTCTTTCTGGTTCACTAGGCTGCATTTTTTTTCCTCTCCTTTTTTGATTTACAGGGAACTGAAGTAGGGCAATTTAAATCTATCTTTTGAGCCAAGAAAGCTTGCAAGAAATAATCATAATTTTAAGGAAAATAAGAAACAGTGAGAGTTGTTAAGAAGATTGCATTGTGTTTGGATTCTGCTAATTACAGCTACCAGTCCTCAAGTGGTGGCAAAGGTCCCATAGCGATCATTTTCAACTTTTTTATGGAATCTTCAGAGGCAGAAGTTATGAGAATGTCTTTTTCATGATAGTCTCTTTAAACTTTCATTTTCAATAGCTCACAATTAGTTGCCTGGAATGAGGATGTATATTAGGCTAAATATGCAGGGGTCATAATTTTCTGACCTACTTCCTTCTTCATGTCCAAATAATTTGGAAAGAATTCTTTCCAGATTCTGTTCATCTGTTGTGCTAATTTACAATGACATCTTTTCAACTATCTTGATCTCAAAGTGTCCTGTAGCTTTAAAGTAGCAATTTCCTACTTGAAGGAATCCATTACCATGCCTACAAGAATGTGGGTGGATTAGAAAGTCTGCTCCACACTAGTTAGTAACTTGTAGAAAGTTTAGGACTGAGAGGAGCAGACGGAAGAAGCATGGGAGAAAGTTGATGCTGAGGAAAGGAAGTGGATTATACAGGGAGGCTGGTCTATCCATCTTGAAATCATGGGCTTTACTGATGTGACTTATTTTAGGAAGTTGCCTCTTTTTTCTCATGGAATTTTTTTTCCTTCCTTATTTGGAAATCATAATTGATAGTCCCACTTCTTTGTAGTTCTCCTTTAAGTAAGAAATATTTTGGTTTCACTCACCAGTTTCTACAGAGTAGAATTTTATACCTTCCTCTTTGACACCATATGTCCATCTGAAAAGTGAAGGGCTTCCTTAGTTCCCTCAAATGGCTTTGTGTTTGCCAGAGGGCAGCATGTGACATTCTCCCATCTGGCATGCAAGTTGCCACTTGGCTGCCACCTGTGCTGCCATCCAGGCCCCTTACAACTCCTCCCCCATCCAGTGCTGTGGACCGCAAGTCCCCTCAGCCTTTGCCTGACTGCTGTCTTTCCTCCAGTGGCAGATGAGGGGGTGGGAAACATTTGAGGGCCAAGTCTGGCATAGAATCAAACCCTTCTCCATGGCAAAATATAAGAATATTGATTATGCCTTCTGCTGAGTACAATGTTCAATCACCTTTCTCCTTCCTGCTCTGCCCAGCTCTTTCCATGCTCTGGAATCCACCTTCATGACCCCTTGCCTAATTTGGAGATGTCTGGTTGGACTCCTCTGTGCCTCCCATCCCCAGTCCTTTCAGAAGAGATCTTTGGTGAGTTTTCCCATAGATGATGAGGAGGATTGATTCATGCTATCTTTAATCAGCAGAGCTTGGGCTCCTTCCTAAAGCATTCCTGGTCATTAGGCATGTAAATCCATGAAGTTTTTATCATTTGAGTATGAGTATAGAGCCAGTGTATGTGCCACACAGGCAACCAGACAAACAGACTGGGGATGTTAATGGATTTAATCATTTTGATAAGAAACTAACAGCTTTAGGATCATAACCTCAAGTTATTTATAGAACTGGAAGTAATCTTAGAAGCTTTCATTTATCTTACAAATGATAGAACTGAAAGTGTCCTATAGCTTGGTTATACATCATTTCTACATTGTTACCATTTATATCAATGGATAGTCTATAAATACATATGCTATGACTTTTTCTGTTGTAAGAATTTGGTACTCATACTCACTGTTTATACATATACCCTTTGATTCTGTGAAATCTTAGGAATAACACATTTCATTTGAATGAGACCTTGTGGGGGCTAAGATCACGAGCTTTGGTCATAGGCTTGGGGCACAAGAAAACGTTTTCCTCCCACTACTCAAAAGTCTATGGTAGTATCTTCATCCAGAAATATTATTAAATCCATAAATATTCATTTATTCAACATGTACTTATTGAATTTTTTTAAAATGCCAAGCACTAAACTAGGTGCTAAGAACAGAATAAGGATCAAAACAAAAAAGAGAATAGATATTAACAATGAGTGACCTATGCTTTGATTTAATGAAACTGTATGATCTTAAGAACATGAATTTATTTTTCACTTTTCTTTTTTCTTGTTTGTTTATATTTTTCTTTTCTCTCATATAATCATTACAAAGGATTTATTAGTACCCAAGTGTATTAGTTAGAATGCATTTGGCTGCAAGCTAAAGAAAAGTCAATTAAACTCAAAGTGGCTTAAATGATAAAGGGAATTTATTGGCTCAGTAACTTGAAAGTCCAGCTGGAGGGTGGGCTTCCAGCATGGTTTAATTAGGGCTCCAGGTCAATTGCTTTGTGATTCTTTCAGCTCTGTTCAATTCCGTGCATGTATCTTGCTGACAGTCCCTGGCTGGCTTCTCTCATGGTTGCAAGATGAAGGTTAAGAAACACAGGATTTGATCCATCTCACTCATACCTGAGGTGAGAAAAATAGTTTTCCTATCATGGGATTCCAAGCAAGTTTCTTGAGATTACATTGACTGAATTTGATTAGATCAAATATGTGCACCTCACCCAATTATTGTGGCCAGGGGAAGGAAATATATAAATTGATTTAAACTAATACCAAACCTAAAATTGAAGATCATAGTGGAATCACTTTCCCTCAACACAGTTTAAGTGGAGGGGTAGTAGCGGATGCTTGAACCAAATCAGAGTGCTATTAAAAACTAGGAAATGGATAATGGATACAAGTTAGGAAATTATTAAATATTTACCGAATAATTTTGGAGATAGAACTATATCAAATACTATGATCTTGCTGGTTATTATTCAGGAACAGTTAATAAGTTCAAAATAAATTTACATTGAAGGCAATGTTTGAAATTATGAAGAAAAGTAAATAAAAACCATAAAATGTTCAATTCAGGAAAGATAAAAAAATCATTATAATAAAACAACCAAAGAAAAGTAGATGAAAGACCAAATAAATTAATAAAAACTAAAGCAGGAAATAATTAGAAAAGAGAATGGAATTTTTCTTTTTGTGACCGTATTAGATTATTTCCTTTTAAAAAAATTTGACAGAATTTTCTTTCTTTTTAAAGTTATTATTAGAGCTTTATGGTTATGCATAATAGTTGAATTAATCCCAACAAACTCATACATGCATGGAAATAGATTTTAGTTCGTAACCACCCCCTACCACTAGACTTCCTTTTGCTTATCTATTAATTTGGTTGGTTCTTTTTTTGTAGGTGTACTAGAGATTGAACCCTGGGGTGCTTAACCACTCAGGCACATCCACAAGCCCTTATTTATTTATTTAAAATTTTATTTTAAGACAGGGTCTCCCTAAGTTGCTTAGGGACTTGCTAAATTGCTGAGGCTGTCTTCAAAGTTATGATCCTCCTACCTCAGCCTCTAGAGAGGTTGGTATTACAAGTGTGAGACACTGTGTCCCTATTGATTGGTTCATGTAATCTTATACTTCACATCCTCTAGATTATTACTTTTTTTGTTGTTTTTTTTTTTTTGGAGAGAGAGTACAGTAAGAGAGAAAGAGAATCAATTTTATTTAGGTTTTCATGAGGCTTTCATTGCTCCGACATTGGTTGTGTACGTGGTGCTAGGGCTCAAACTAGCATACCCCTGCATGCCAGGTAAGCGCCTTAACTGCCAAACCTGGATTATTTACTTTTAAACCAACACTACATACCTAGAAAATCTAAATAAGCTGTATGGCAACAGTGAAAATATCCATCTAAGGCACTAAAAGAGCTACCAAGGCTGCAAGGACTTGAGAGTCCAGAGCCTGGAGAGGAGTGCACCTGGAGAAAGACCTAGCTTAAGGCATTGGCCAATCAGAAACTTGGGAGAACTGGGAGGTAGGAATTTTTGCAGTTTGCTGGTTGAGAGGCTGAGATACTGAGCAGAGTTTGGGCAATTTTATGAATCACAGGTGACCCAAACTAGAGTTGAGAGCTCACAAAAAAGGAGATACCCTAGTAAATACCTCAATTTTAAATGAAACTTTCTAAAAAGTTACACCATAGGAGTGTGGGCTAAATGGTCAGCTCTTACAGGGAAAAATAATCCCAGTTTTGAGCCAACTCAATCAGTTTTAATAAAATGGATCAAGGTGATTTACCATTGCCTTAATTAAATTCTGAAAGCAAAATTAATCTTCTGGAGAAAGATTTCAAGTTTTATATATGTATTTTATAATATGTGTTTTACAAATATATGATGGACATCATATGTATATATGTATCTATGATGTCCAGCATTACATTTAAAAACAGCTGGTCATTTTAATCAAACACCAAGAGAAAAAATTAAAATAGACAAAAAAAAGTAGACACATAGGATTGCCAGCTTTTGGAATTATAAGGCATGGATATGAAACTATCTATGATTATTTTATTAAAAGAAAAATTAGAGAATTTCAGCAAGGAACTGGGAAACACAAATGTTAAAAGGAAATTTGTGAGCAGAAAATTTAGAAAATTTACTAATTATATGCTATAATTGGATACATAGGTTTCACTAACAATTAGTGAAGAAAGGTAAAAAAAAAATCCACATATCCAGGCTGAAGTATCAAAAACAATAAAAGAGAATAAACATAAATAAAAAAGAAAATACACAAAGAACCATCAGAGATTCTTGGATTTGGTGAAAAGATCTCAAATATGTATATTTGGAGTCTTAAGAAACAGAATGTGAGCAGAAGGAATGAAGAGATAAGATATTACAAATTTCCTGAAAACAGCTGTAGAAAAAAGATACAAGAGGAATTTTTTTCTTTTTATAAAAAACTATTTTTAAATAAATAATAAACCTAAGAAGCAATAACAATAATGTAACAAATCTTTAACTAATTTGATTAAAAAGAAAAAAACCCAGACTGTGAAAATGAATATCAACAAGAGTTTAGAAGTATGGCTTTACTTATGTATTTTAATTTTTTTTATGAAATGGACACTTTCACAGAGAATTTTAATTTTAAAAGGAAATTGACTTAAGAAGAAATCAAAACATAAATAGTCCAACAATAGTGAAAGGTAATAATAGTGGGGGAAAAAAAGACCTTGTAGAAGTTGTTGATAAAACCTCCAGAAAAGCATAATAACATTAATGCTTTGCTAGAGGACTTAAACTTATAAAATTCTTACAATTTTTAATAAGAATTCTTATAATGTTTTCTGTATATTTTATTTTTATTAAGGAGTTGAGTTGTTGTACAATAATAAATGCATATAAAGTAACAGTATAATACGCATTTGAGCCTGAACCATAGTTACCCCACATTGCCCACACATCAATTTTTCTATATTATGCCCCTATAACAGATATAATCATCCATATCTATCTATCTATCTATCTATCTATTTATCTATCTATCATCTATATATATATAGATAGATATGAGAACATGAATTTTCCAGAATTAAATGATCGCATAAGTATTATTTGAATTCTCAGGAGGGGGGAGGGGATAAAGAATAAGCTACATTGTTGATTGTCTCCCGAGGTCCCTCCCTATCTTCTCTCCCTCTCCCAACTCCCAGCCTCTCCCCTTGCCCTTCCACCCCACAAGTCTGTGATTCTCCTAGATTATGTGTTGCTATGCCTTTGGTGGGTCTAATACATGAGTTTGGTTACCTTTCACCCAAGCATGGGTTTAGCTCTAGACTCCACAAATGAGGGAGAACATTTGACCCTTGACTCTCTAGGTTTGGCTAACTTCACTTAGCATGATTTCTTCCATTTCCATCCATTTTCCTTCAAAGGCTGCAATATTGTTGTTTCTAATAGCTGAGTAGAAATCCATTGTATATGTATATACCAGAGCTTTTGGATACATTCACCCAGTGAGAGGCATCTGGATAGATCCCATAATTTAGCTATTGTAAATTGAGCTGCTATGAATGTTGATTTTGTAGTGTCACTGTAATATGTTGATTCTAACTTCTCTGGGAATATACCCAGAAGAGGGATAGTTGGTTTGTACAGGAGATCCAACTCTAATTTTTTCAGGCGTCTCCACACTACTTTCCTGAGCAGCTGTACCAGTCTGAGGTTCCACCAACAATGTGCTGGTGTTCCTATCTCCCCACAACCCCTCCAGCATTTGTTACTGTTTGTATTCTTCATCTTTGGCAGTCTGACTGTAGTGAGGTGAAAGCTTAATGTAGTTTTGATTTGCATTTCTCTGATTACTAGTGATTCAGAACACTGCCTCATGCATTCATTGGCTTGCTTGATTCCCTCTGTTGAGAAGTTTCTGTTTAGGTCTCTGGACTATTTATTAATTGGATTGCTTGTGTTATCCCTTTGAGTTCCTTCTCTTGCCTGATTGCTACAGCTAAGGTATGAAGGACTATATTGAATAAAATTGGTGAGAGTGGGTAGCCTTGTCTTGTTACCGAGTTTAGAGGAAATGCTTTCAGCTTTTCTCCATTTAGTATTATACTAGTTAAGGATTTGGCATATATGGCCTTTACAAAATTAAGATAAGATCCATTGATCCCTCTTTCCCCTAGGTTTTGAGCATAAATGGGTGCTGGATTTTATTGAAGGCCTTTTCTGCATCAATTGAGATGATCATCTGCTCTTTGTCCTTAATTCTGTTGAAGTGTTGAATCACATTTATTGATTTGCTTATGTTGAACCAGCCTTGAATACCTGGAATGAAGCCCACTTGATCATGATGAATGATCTTCTTGATGTGTTTTTGAATGTGGTTTGCTAGAACTTTTTTGAGAATTTTTGCATCAGTGATCATCAGTGATATTGGTCTGCAGTTTTCTTTTTTCAATGTTTCTTTTTGGGTTTTGTTATCAGAGTTATGGTTGCCTCTTGAAAAGTGTTCAGGAAAGTTCCCTCTTTTTCAATTTCTTGGAATAGCTTAGTAAGGAGAGGTGTTAGCTTCTCATAGGTGTGGCAAAACTCAGTGGGGAATCCATTTGGTCCTGGGCTTTTCTTCTTTGGAAGACTTTTAATTGCTGTATGGACTTCAGTGCCTGTTATTGGGCTGTTTAAGATTTCAATATCATACTGCATCAATCTGGGGATGTTGTATGTGTCTGGAAATTTGTCCATGTCTTTCAGATTACCTAATTTAGAGGAGTATAGTTTTTCAAAATATGTTCTTATAATTTGTTGGATTTCCTTGGGGTCAGTGGTGATCACTCCTTTTTCGTTGGTGATTTTTGTTGATCTGCTTCAATTCTCTCCTTCTTTTAGTGATATTAGCTAGAAGTCTTTCAATTGTATTTATTTTTTTTCCAAAGAATCAGCCCTTTGTTTCATTGATTCTTATATTTTTTGTTCTCAATTTCATTGATTTTAGCTCTGATCTTGATTATTTCCTGTCTTCTGCTAGCTTTGGGCTTAGATGGTTCTTTCATTTTGTAGGGATTTGAGGTGGAGCATAAGCTTTTTTATTAGAAATCTCTTCTGTTTTTTTTTAATGTAGGCACTAAGTGCTATAAATTTTCCCCTTAATGCTTTTATGCTTTCACAAAGGTTTCAATATACTGTCTCTTCATCCTCATTCTCTTCCAAGAATTTCTTTATTTCTGCTCTTACGTCTTCTTGGATCCATTCTTCATTTAACAGGGTATTATTCAATCTCCCTGTATAAGTGTTTTCTGTTATGATTTTTGCTGTTAATTGCTAGGGTCATGACAACATGTTCTGATAGGATACATGGAATAAAATCTGCTTTTATATATTTGCTGAGATTTACTTTGTGAACTAGAATATGATCTATTTTAGAGAAGGATCTATTCACTGCTGAGAAGAAGGTATACTCAGCCATTTTGGCATGGAATATTCTATAGATGTCTGTTAAGTCCATTTGATTTATTGAGTTGTTTAGACTGGAGATCTCTTTATTGTTTTTTTGCTTTGATGATCTGTCTATTGGTTATAGAGAGGTATGAAAAATCTCTCAGTATTATTGTGTTGAGGTCCACAAGTGGTTTTATATCATGAATAATATCTCCACATAGTTGGGTGTGTTGGAGTGTTGTGAGAATATATTTATTATGGCTATATCCACCTGTTGTGTTTGTCTCTTTTCTGGGATGTAGTGACCTTCTTTATCTCTGCTGATTAATTTATGTTTTAAGTCTACTTTGTCTGATATAAGTATTGCAACTCCAGCTTGCTTCCTTGGGCGGTATTCCTGGTAGATTTTGTTTTCCATCCTTTCACTCTCAACCTGTGAATGTGATTGGTTATAGAGTGTGTCTCCTGTAGGAAGCATACTGTTGGATTTTTTAATTGATCCAACCTGCTAATCTATGTTGTTTTTTTTTATTGGTATGTTGATACATTCACATTCAGTGTTAGGATAGTTATATGATTGTGGTTCATAGTCATCATGTTTTAATTAGTGAGTTCTATGCTCTGTTAGTAGTCTTCTGACAGCATGTACTTTTACTGAATTTCTTCAGTGGGTTTTGAGGAGTATTTGCTTGTTCTTCTAATTGCAGTTTATTTTTGAGGATCTTTTGTAATGATGGTTTTCTGTTCATGAATGTTGTAAGTTTGATGTTATTGTGAAATGTTCTTATTTCCCTGTTGAATTTGAAGCTGAATTTTGCTGGGTATAGTATTCTTGGTTGCAGGTTGTGATCATTCAGACATTGAAAGATATCCTTCCTAGATCTTCTTGCTTCTAGAGTCTGAGCTGAAAAGTCAGACGTGATCCTTATTACTTTGCTTCTGAATGTGATTTGGCATTTCTCTCTTGTCACTTTTAATATTCTTTCCTTGATTTCCTTATTATACATTTTGAATATGATGTGTCTCAGTTAACTTCTTACTTGATTATGCCTATTGGTGTCCTGTACACTTTCTGGATGAGCATTTCTGACTCTATTCTGATATGGGAAATTTTTTCTTTAACTATTTTGTTGAGAATGTTCTTCATACTATTCATTTGTATTTTGATTTTTTTCCTGTATCCAAATTACTCTCAGATTGTTTTTTCTGTTTTCATCCTAGTCATTTTGAAATATTTTTTCATGTTTTGTGAGTTTTTTCTCTTTCGTCATCTGTGGGCTCAAGTTTACTCAACCTATCTTCACTGTCAGAAGTTCTTTCTTCCAGAGCTGAGGTTTTGATTTCTTTGGAAGTTGTTCTATTATTAAATTCTTCCCTTGTTGTTCTGATGTGATTGACAAAATATTTTAGCTCTGTTACTTCCTTTTTCAGTATGTCTATTTCTTTGATAATAGAGTTTTTCATCTCTTGAGTTTTCTCACTGAGTCCCTTCATTAAATCTTCTTTTAGTTCATTGGTCCTTTTAGTAATCAGATGTTGATAACTTTTCTAAGTTTTCATCTTGCTCCCTTTCCCTTGGTTGGTGAGTTGTGGGCTTGAGGTGAACCTTTTCTATTTTGGTTTCCCATTTTTGATAATCTTCTGGATCTTTGAATTGAGTTTCCCTGGAGTTAAGCAAGGCAGGTCTGTAGGTATTTGTTCCTTACAGGTCAAAGTGTTGAGCCAGACACCACCCCTCTGATGACCACCTCTTTCAGAAAGCTGATTTTGCCTGCAGCTTTGTTTTGCTGTACCTTTTGGATCTAGGCTCCAGGGCATTGATCTGGAATGTGTTGGGGTTGGCCCTGGCAGGGATCCTGGGCATGGGTGTCTTGCACATGCCTGCAAGTCCCAGCTGCACAGGTTGGCTCTGGTGGGGGTGCTGGGGAGATGTCAGATTCTTATAATTTATAAAATTGTTTCAGAGCAGAGGAACAAGGTGCAATATTTTCCAGTTGACTTTCAATTTTCATGTTGATAACTACATGAAATATGTTTACAAATGATGTAGAAACCTACAAAACGATCTTGTTTATAAATTATTATATCAAAAGCTTTACAATTTACATATGTGAAGTATGATAGTAGATTAGTAATAAAAGAAAATTATTAATATTAGAAATTGTATGAGTACATTTTTTTAACCTCTATAGATACTTTTGACCAACAAATATGCAATGTTTGTATTACTGTCTAGTTCAACCTTATTCTGGATGTACTGACCCATACAATGTGGTAAGATAAAAAGTACCTAAAAATTAGAATTATCACTATTTATAGATAAATAGCAGCCTAAAATCACCATAAATGTAATGGGTATTCTATTGAAAACTAAAACAGGTAATTACTGGGAGAGAATAAATGTTTACATAGTAATTAATTTTCTTTTGTAACAGTCACAATCAGTCACATCATATAATGCAACATATTCAATCATCCCAGTTCTAACACTGGAAGCCTATGTCCCAGGAAACTTTACAGTTCTGTGTAAATTCAGAAAATGGTCACTATAAATTGGGAAAAATTCTCAATAATAATGAGCATAGCAAGCATGCCAATTAAAGTACACAGAAACTTTGTAGGGAAAAACTATATAATTATACTGAGAACTATATTTTTAATTAATGGAACATCCTGTTGATAGTATGAACATAGGTGGGAAAAACTCAGCATTAAAATATGTAATTTTTCCTGAATTCATGATTTGAATGCATGATTAATAAGAAGCCAAGTCGATGTTTTAATTCAGCAAATAATTCCAAAGTTTGTATGAAGTCAAAATATTTTATATAATTATGAAACAGAATAAGGAAGAGAAAGGAATTTGGATTATGCATTATAAAATATATTAAAAAGTGAAAATAATTCTAGTTGTGCTACATGGTCAATAAACTAAACAGAAAATTCAAAGGAGCAAAAATTGTAGAGTAGAAATTAAAGAAATAGGTTTTAATATCTAAAAATATGTATAAAATAAGATTACATTTAAATTCAAGAGGAAGAATAAATTATTCAAAAATAATGCTGGAGTAATTGGTTACAATTTGGAATGGGATAGAGTACTACCTTAAACTAAGCCATAAATCCAATTGCAGTTAAACTGATTACATGTAAACAAGCAGCCACCACAGCTCCCCACAAAATTAACCTAAGGAAAATAGAAATAAATTGATTAAGATCATTTGTTAAATTACAAAACAAAACAATCAGAGAAAACCTTGATTTATTTGATTACATATATGAAAATAAAGAAAGTCTGAAAATGTAAAGTGAGAATGTGCTCTTGTGTGCACACACACGCATACACACAAAACTGTAAGCACAATCTGAAGACATGGCCAACTGTTTTTGTTCAAATCGACTATGACAATTTTTGTATTCTGAATTTGCAAATAGAATTTATAATTCTCTAAACAATTTTTGCCCATTGCAATACAATGTAGACAAACAACATATGCTTGAAATTCACAAAACAACTAAGAGTCCAAACACTTAAGGAAGCATATTTGACATTGTTGTCAATCAAAGGAATTGGAAATATAGCATCAGTGAGATGATGTGACTTTACAGATGTTTGACTAGTTGACTTGTCCTTTTACTCACAATATCCTGACATCACTAAACTTTTCTTCTTGTACTTAAGTGAACATGAAGTTGATAAAAGAATATTTAGAAGTGCAGCAGGCTGGTGTTGCTTATCTGCCAATATTTCAACATTAGCAGTACCTTTACCTTGGTTGTTGCTGAAAAGCTTGTGAAATTAGTTAAATATTTCTATCACATTTTGCTTTGTTAATTTTACAAAAGTGGGTGGAAATGAAAAATAAGAACTATTTCGTAATTTATAAGAAACGTACAGCTCAAAATTAAGACAATACAAAGATGGAAATCATTTGACACTTTGAAAAATTCAGTATTTAGTCTCAAATAAGTTGCTTGCTATATTTAATTTCTGGTTATATTGAAGTCACACTATCCAGTTCAGTATATCTTTGTGAAGGATATCATCAAGAAAATATATACTGTCAAGAGAATGCCTAGAAAAACAATGTGTAACTAGAAATTGTATAACTTTTTTTTCTCTTAGAGAGAGGGACGGTGTGAGAGAGAATTAACTTTATTTAGTTTTTCACGTGGCTTTCATTGCTCTGAGACATCGTTGTGTACGTGGTTCTAGGGTTTGAACTCGTGTATTTGTGCATGTCAGGCAAGCGCCATAACTGCTGAGCCATTGCTCCAGCCCCGAAATTTTATAGTTTTTACATTGTTTGGAACCAGTAGTGTGCTAGCTTATTATTTAACTTTTTCCTTTTTGTATGGGTGAACTTAAATGTGTCATGTATGAACTCACCAAATGAGTAGATAAAAAATAATTTACTTAAGGCAAATAGGTCCTTTGACACATTGTTGGTACTGAAAGACCAGAATGGTCTTGTTGAAAATAGTCAATAAATTATAACAGAGGTTTTAAAAATATTAATTCCTCATGCCCAATCAAATCCATTCTAGGTATCTACATCAGTGGAACAACTATGGTGGGTAAAATGATTTATGTATCAGGATGTCCTTTTCTTTGTAGCCTTATTGTGATACTGAGTATTTGGAAACCACCTAAATGTCAGCAGTAAGAGATTGATTAAATAGCTTGTGGTGCAGCCGTATGATTGGATACTGCACCTTAAAATAATATTTTAATGGCATGAAAAATATTATTTATATATTGATAAAAATATCACCTCACAACCCTGTAAATTCCCCCAAATGTCTGTTGCACACATACAGACAGAAGGGATAAATAAAATGATAGTAAAGATTAGATTTCTTTTTTTCCATCTTTTGGGCTTCTCTGTAATTCCACATTTTTAAAATTTCCACAGTAAATATTTCCTGTTTTCGTAATCAAAGAAATATTATTTTAAAAATTGTGACTGAAGTAAGGCAAAATGTGGAGATTACTTTATTTCAGGAGAGCTGGAAACTTTTTAGATTGAGAAGACTATGACTGAGAAGTAGCTACCAAAAAGTAGCATATTATTTTCTTTTCCCTCCTATTTTGTGTTGTTTACATACTATTTTTTCTTCTTGATATTTGTATTCAAAGGTTTCTATTACTGATTAGAATGCTACTTCCTATTAATCTTTACTGTAGAATGACCCTTTGAATACATGTCTATCATAAGCAAAATCTTTTATTTTTCTTTTTGATACTGGGAACTTAATCCAAGGGGGCTTTACCATTGAGCCATATCCCTGGCTCTTTTAGTTTTCTATTTTTCAGACAGAATCTGGCAAATTTGTTTAGGGCCTCGCTAAGTTGGTTATTCTGGCTCCAAAGTTGCAATTCTCCAGCCTCAGCTTTCCAAGTAACTGGGATTTCAGGTGTGTGCCTTATTACCAGGCTGCAAAACCATATTTGAGATCCTGTTCCTAAGGTTAGATAACTACATCCCTAAAATTCATAAATCAATATCTAATATAGTTGGATATAGGCCTTAAAATAATATTCCCATGGTATGAGAATTATAAATGACAGCCACACATACTTTTATCCCCTGACCCTAAATCTATTACATGACACTAAGAGATGAGCAGAGGACAAACTATAAGCAAGGGGAAAGTGGCATGCAGAATGATTTAATGAGAGGAGGCTTACTTGAGTATGGTTGGAATTCTATAGACATATATTTAATATGAAAACTTTTAAAGGAAGTCTGATGAGATGAACAAAGTTACTGCATGTGTGAAAGAAGAATAAGCTGAAATAAACATCAGCTTTAGAGAATCAGAAATAACTGTTAGATATTAAACTTATGATTATAAAATTAACAAAATGCTTAGAATATAAGTTTGTGGAAAGAAAGAAGAATTATAGACAAAAAATTTAATATATCCATGATTAATATGACTATCTCAGATCCGTGGTTCCAGAGAGTAAGAAGAAAGAGAAAACATGAGAATATTTTTAAAGAAATAATGTAATAAACGATTTCCACAATGAAAGCACTGGAGCCCAAAGACTGAAATGGCCAGCTACAGCTCAAAGCAAAGAGACACAGACCAAGCCAACACTAACCTATTGCAAAATTGTTCCTTAAATATAACGACAATTAAAAGCAAAGAGAGCAAGACAGACATGTGTACAGAAAAGCAGTAAAACAGTGGGTAAAGAGGAATAGATGTAGAAGAACAATTTTTTTTTTTAAAGAGAGAGAAGGATAGTGAGAGAGAAAGAGAGAATCAATTTTATTTAGTTTTTCATGTGGCTTTCATTGTTCTGACACTTCACTGTGTATGTGGTGATGGGGTTTGAACCCGGGTCCTTGTGCATGCCAGGCAAAGTGCTCTAACTGCTGAGCCACCGCTCCAACCCTGGAAGGATAATTTTTAACAGCAAATGAAAACAGAAGACAATATTGGGAAAATGTTTTTAAATTTCTAAAAGTTTTTAACCAAGGCTTTCTCACCTAGTCAGGTTGTTGATCAAGGTAAGCTATGTCACTGAAACCCTCTAGTTTCAGTGACTGAAGGCAGTTGAAGCTGGTATTTCTCACTCACATAGTAGTTGTGTTCAGGGGAGGGCTAGTGAGGGCTCTGAGCCACCTAGTCATCAAGGGATCTAGGGTGATAGAGAGTCCCCCCCCATTATAACACCTGCCTTCTAAGGTGTGGACTTCAAGACACCAGAAGGTAGAAAAGATGGAGAGGCCCCATCTGCTCTTATAGGTCCCAGACTGGAGTGTCCCCATGAGTTTTGCTCATGTTCTTGTTATGGAGAACCAGTCACATGACCTTACCTGGATAAGGAGAGCTTGAGACACAAAGTTTCAGGCTAGGTAGCCACATACAGTGACAACTTCAAATTATGGAAAGGACACAGCAAATTTTGTTAGACAAGTAAGCTATTATCAAAACCCTGTCTTCTATTCAGTCTTTCTGAAGAAGTTACTAAGAGATGTGTGCCATTAAAATAAGGGAGAAGTCAAGGAAGATGAAGATGCAGGATTTTCAGAGCAAGTGAGAGGGCCACCACAGGGAGCTGACAAAAAGTTCCAGGGTGAGTTAAGCATCTATAAAGCATGCCTGGAAGAGCAGCTGGTTCAGATAGGTGTGAGTGTGTGCATGTATATGTGTGAGTGTGCATGTGTGTGATAGGGGATTTAGAGAGAAATTTCCAGGAAAAAATATGTAACTGCAAGAATATCTGTTGTATTTGTTTATGTGGAAAATAGCCTTGTGAAACATCATATATGTCATATGTTTAAACTAGTGAAGTTAGGCATGAGTGTATAGAAGTCTAAGCAAATGAAAAATTCAGATGATTAATAACTTCAAGGGATAAAGTACTATAGGAAAGGAAGCATAATCATATTATACTATTTGACTCAGCCAGAAATGTTAGGATATAGCTATAATATATAAATTACAAAGAAGTACCTCTAAGTAGGAATTTAACACAAAATTGTTATATAAATACACTGGAAAGATGGTGGGGATGGAACCTGATTGTTAGTATAAGAAGGGTTTTTCATGCATGCATGACATAAAAAATGATTGTCATAATTGGAATTCAGAATATAGAGGGCTAATCCTGGACAAAATTGCTAATATTGTTTGAAAATGCTTGCCTTTGAGAAGCAGGACTTGGTGTGGAGGGATGGGACAGTGGATGTTGGTTTTCATTAATTATGTACTAACTGACTTTTGGAGACCACATGTGAAATTACTGATAAAATTGGAAATCAACGACTTCTAAGAAATCATATAGTTTGTAAGGGCTAATTAGGATTGCAGAAGTATACTAAAATCACCACTCTTATTTCCAGGCTTATCCCCAGAAGCAAGGGAATTAGTGTGCTTCAAGTTTTTTTTTAACAATAAAACTCTTGCATTCTCTTCCTTGCAATCTCTCCCTTGCAATCTCTCCCTTGCAATCTCTACCTTGGTCTTCAAATTCTGTGAACTTGTCACTTTACCATGTCATCTCAAAAACATTGTGCACATTGTTTGATGTAAAAGCAGCTGGACTCCAATTGCTCAATTGGATTATTCTGCCCTTCTTGTTAATGAAGATAAGACTCCTGGGATCTCCCAGAATTGGTCTGGTGTTAATAAGGTTGCTCTGTCAATCAAATAGAAAATGAAGGGTCTTTCTGCCCTTTGTGTTTCAAGACTTAGTCTTGTTCTGGGTGGACGTTGATACTGAACTGGTAGACTGTTAATCTTTCAGTATATGGCTTTGAGTCTGGCAAAATGCAAAAAGCCACTGGAGAAATATTTCAATGTGACTATCGGCCATTGGCACAGAAAATATTAACAAGGATTCACAGGTAGATTAGGAGTATGTTGATGTGTGGTCTTGGTTTGGAGCGTAGGGTGGAATGAAAGCATTTGAAGGTACTGGTGGAGGGGAGAGACTGGAGAGAGGATTAGAGGCACAAGCTC
Organism: Aplodontia rufa; assembly: GCA_004027875.1. Taxonomy (NCBI): domain Eukaryota; kingdom Metazoa; phylum Chordata; class Mammalia; order Rodentia; family Aplodontiidae; genus Aplodontia; species Aplodontia rufa. The sequence goes on along the minus strand of PVKS010003203.1, from coordinate 72,222 downwards.
TGCAGTCTCTGTGGTTTTGCTTGAGAGTCCCTACACCAAGAGATTGAATAAGCTACCTGATAAACACCAGACCAATTCTGGGAGATCCCATTTTTGGAATGTGTTTATGCTTCTTACAATGGGAAGTTAAAAGAAAAGCATATTATTATTATTATTTTTTTTTAAGAGAGAGGGCAGTGAGAGAGACAGAGAAAGAGAGAAACAACTTTATCTAGTTTTTCACATGGCCTTAGTTACTCCAACACTTAGTTGTGTACGTGATGCTGGAGTTTGAACCTGGGTCCTCGTGCTTGCCAGACAAGCACCGAAACCACTGAGCCACCGCTCCAGCCCCCGCATATTATTATTTTTTACTTAGATTCTTATCCACAATAGAGAAAATGTTAGTTTTGCATTTGTTCTTAACCAAGGGGCTGCTACTGTTAATGACTTGGGAGCTGAAAACCGAAAACTCTGGGATTTGTACCCAAGGCCCTTTGCAATCTAAGAAAGAAGTACAGGCTTAGCTTCAGACCCTACTAGAAATGTTTTAGGAAGGACAGCTTTGCTATAGAAAACTCCTACTTACTGTTTTTCTTTCTCTTTGACCCTTTATGGTAGAATTCAGAATAGGTTTGAGCTTTGCCTCATTTCATGCCAGATGAATTACTGAAAGTTAATGTGCATCTATAGGCAAAATGATTATGGAAGAATTCCCATTGCCAAATTCTCCCAACTTCCCCAGGAAAGATAAAACCGGCGAAGTTTTTGAACAACTGATTGATTTTCTCTTGTTAGCTATGTTAGCTACAGGTGGAAATGAGTGATTGCAGACTTGGCTTTCCAGTCAGATGTAAGGAAATCAAATAATCTTGCGACTTTATATAATTCATGACCATATTAAATTTTTTCTTTATGATTGGAGCTGCATTCAATCCCTACCCCCATTTGATTTTGAATAGTTAGCATCCCAACAAACTCAACTTCCTGCAAACTCTTATTTTTATACAAATGACAGGCAAAGAAGGAGATTATTTAGTGGTGGAATAATTAAAATATTTATATAATTATGTGTTTTGTTTTTCTCTTGGATTGGTGACATAGCATTTCTAGAGTTTTCTAAAGTTAATTCAGCTAAGAAGTCAGTAATATGTTCCAGGTGCCTCTCATTTTCTTCATAGCTACAGGCTACTCTACATTAACACCCAGATCTCTCCCCACTGTGCTGACAGTAGTTGCTACTTGATGACCTATGACATGACAGTTGAGCTGAGAATCAGTGTGTGAAGGGCACATGTCATAATTCCTATAAAAGTAGGTGTTCTGGGTCATAGTTCATTTTTCCTTAACTGCCAGGATTTCCGTGTCTATTTCAAGTTGGTTTCAAAACCTACCTTGTATATTCTTTCTTGCATCACAATAAAAGCTTTAAATTTACAGATAAATTTTTAAAATTTACTTTTACTACTCTAATACTAAAATAGCCAAAGTTTGAAGTATATTCGTATACCTTCACTTTTATGAACTATATGCATGTACACACACACACACACACACACACACACACTTCCGTTCCCTCCACTTATGCTAGAATGTATGATAAATTGCAAAAGGAGAAGTATTGTCAATCAGCCATAGGGTAAGGACGAAAAATTGCAAACTATCACTTTTTTTCTCATCAGGGAATGGTCAACATTTGCTCTTCTGAGGTGAAATCATTTTGGTTTTCCTTAAACAAAGTAAAAGTGAATAACTATCTAGAATTATTTTCCCATTGGTCTCAAAGTCCTTCTCTCCTTGGCTGTATCTGTTTTTAACTGCGGTTTAGAAGGAACAATGTATATTTTCTTCAACTGCAAATATAGACAAAGTTCCTACTCTTCCGATTTGCCCAAAGGCGGCTGGGTCTGAGTTGCAGAGCAGTGTTGTAATGTATTTGTGTGAACAGGAGCATCCCTGGGTGAGTCACTCCACCTCCCACAGACACATGCGCCAGCACATGTAGTTTTAGAGTCCTGGTCAGAAGAGAGGGGGCAAACCTGGCTGCATCTGAGCTCACTGTGAACCTTGCAAACAATATCGGTGCCTGGGGTTATTTTAAACCTCAGCATTTTAGTCTCTGACTGTTCTTTTACACAAGTATGAGTAATTTAATGAGGATTAGTTTTTACAGAGTTACTTATCGAGGACTCTTTTGTATTTCTGAATGAGTTATTAAAATATACTTTATCTTTAAAGTAAGCAAGTATCTTTTTTCCTAAAGATAACTTTCAAAGATGGGTATTAAAATGTACATTTTAACTTTTTTGAACTTTATAATCACTACCATTTTAGAAATAATATTTATTTTAGAAACAGTATTTATTTCTAAAGTGAAAAAAATATGCCAAACAAGAAGTTATATCTAAAGTTATTTTTCTTTACTAATTACTACTAATATTTGTAACCTTTATGAATGGTATATTTAAACCCAATTTCAAGATGTAAGGTACCCATAAAATATGTATTAGGGACTGTTGATACTTATTTCTAACTTATTTCTAACTACAATTAAATGTTTTCATAAAAATTACACATCACTATGCTTTCTCATGATACAAATTTTAACTATTAATTTATAGATAATCATTTTTAATTTTCAGTTGTATGAAAAACAGTGTATTATTCATTTCTATTTAAAGAAATCTCTACATGGTGGCATTAGAACAAAAAACAGGATTATAGTTTCTAAGCGATGCTGCTTTCGTTTAGCACTGTAAGAGTCCAGAGAAGTGGAAGCCAATTGTGTTTGGCCCTGAAAAGATGAAAATAATTTTGGAAAAATGTGGAAATGGTAATAGTAAGTTAAAGCATGGGTAAAAATTAAAAAGAATAAACAAGATTGACTTAGTGCTTAACTGAAGTTGAGGATTCTATTAGTTATGTATTGCTGTGTAGCAATACTAACACAAACACAGTGGCTTCAAATAACCCACATTAGTTAGCTCATAGTTTCAAAGGGTCATTATTTAGGCACAATTTAGCTGCTACTTCTGATTGAAGGTTTCATGATGTGGCCTGGCAACCAGTGTTTTCCAGGGCTGGAAGTCTCATCTATTTGCTGGGGAAGGACATGATTCAAAGCCAAGGTGGTTGTTGGCGGGACTTTGCTCCTTGTACATTGTCACACTGAGGCCTTGGTTCCTTGCTGACTGTTGGCTAGCCCTCAGTTACGTGCCATGTTGGCCATCTCCCAGACATGGCTATTAGCATCCTAAAGCCAAGAAAGAAGGGACAAATCTTAGCAAGAAGACATTATAATTTGATGTGACATAAGTAAGTGTATTTCCTTACCTTTGCTGTAATATGTTGGTAAGATGCAAGTCAGAGGCCCCACCACTATGTGAGTTTGCACCAGAGGCAAAGGTCAAGATGAATGCTTTAGGGCCTGTCCACCATAAACATCAAGAAGGAAAAAAAATTTGGGTCGTTTTTTTCCATGGGGAAATGGGTAAGTATAAATGATTATCTTCATTTTGAGTGCAAAAGCATCCAATTTCTTATGTCTTACAAATTGTCAAGTGGTTGTAGTCCCACTCTATCTAGGTAATTTGAGAAGCAGTGCTTCAGGATTTCAGACCCTTCCTTTAAATTGCATGTGGTGTAGATGTAGGGAACTGGGCAGTCCTTTGTGTCGTGAGATTTTGCAACAGAGTCTGGTGACCCAAAGGGAAAAAGGGCATTTGGAAAAGGATTCTTTGTACATGAATTCCGAACAGTATTTGATAGTCTTGAAAGCCATAATTGGTGAGAGAATGAAGAATGGATGTTGGGAGGCAGAAAGTTGACCCCAGAGCTTGGGCTTAAACTAGTACTCCAGTGTTACTGAAGTATGTGAACTCTTGGGGACAGGACCTCAGAGGTCGTTCAGTCTTATCTCTTGATATGGGGAAGCTTAGGGGCTCCAGGGGTTGTCAGTCCCAAATCATGGAAAGAGTCATCTCATACAGTCAGAACCAAAAGCCTAAACAGACCTCAAATTACTGCTTTAAAAATCATCATATTTTTTCCCTTATAATTCTAATTTGATAGGAGGAGAGCCTTCAGAATAGCACTGATTATCTCTCGGGGTTTCTAGAAAAGAAGTGTCCCACATAGTTGAAAGGGACCAGGCGTCTGAAGAACTCCTGCAGGCTTCTGCTGCTCAGGGGGTTAAGATATCAAGTTATTCTGTTAAAGCAATGTTTTAATAGCAACGGTATCATGTCTGGAAAGAAGGGATCTATATAAAGTGGATAATTTCTCAATCTTTTTTTCTTCTTCATTCCTCTTCCTCTTCAGTACAAATCCAACTTGAGGCTTTGAAAGCAACATAGGATGAGGGTGGGAGAGAAGCTTAAAAAATCTAATCAAGCATTCTTGTCTGCTAACTTCAAAGCATAGCCAAGCTTTGGGACATTTGTGGAGATTCGGAAGCAGGAGGCTTAAGATATCTTATGACAGCCTGAGTGTGTAGCACTTTCAAGTGTAAGGAGCATTTAATGAAGCCAGAAGCATCCGTGGAGGAAAAATAGGTACTTCCTGAATCTCATCACTCAAAGGATTCAGGGATGTTAGTAGTAGTCAAATCAGGTTACTAGGTGGTTTGGAAGCTCTGTGTGAAGGTTTTGATATTCAAAACAATAATCTGATTATGTCTTCCTGGGTTTGAATCAATCAATCACTGTCTCCTTAAAGTTCACTTCGAATAGATTAGTAGGTTGAGAGGTCTTGTGGCAAAGGCCCGATACAGAACAGATGAAAAGCTCGTGGGGAGAAGACACATTTGAGTGCAGTAGAGGCATTTGCTATTTAATCTTCCTTGAAGTGTGAATCAGTTCACATTTACCTTTCCAGGTATGCTCTAACCATTAAAACCAGTGGCCTTAAGGTTCTTTACATGTGCACAATCAGAAGTCTCAGAACGTAAAGAGACTTGCCTTGGCCACAAGTTAGGGTGGCTGCAAAGCCATACATTGGGTCCAGATAGATCCCTTAGTGTGTTTACTATATCAAGGCTTTTAGCTCCCAATCCAGTTTGTGTACCATTGACATCACATAGAGAACAAGTTAAAATGAAGTGATCACGTGCACCTAAGAAGAGCAATGAACTTCAGTTAACAGTGTTTCATTCACATTGGGATGAGTTTTTAACCTTAAGTTTCTGCAATTTCTCTAAAATTTAGGAGGCTAACTTGGCACTATAAAACTTGTAAAACATACTTAGAAATCTTTAGATGAAATTGCTGTGTAACATTGTTTTTATTATAGACTGGCTTCTTGGAGCTGGGGAGAATTTGGATTGGACGTGTATCACCTGGCCTTCAAGCTATTTGGGGAGGGCTGGAGAGATGGCTCAGCAGTAGAGTGCTTGCTTGGCATGCATGAGGACCTGAGTTCAATCCCCAGCACTTAGTTGGGTAACTAAGTGGAAGGAAAATAAAAACCAGATAAAAAAGTAAAATTTTAAAAATTGTCTCTTTTGTTTTCTCTCTCTCCTAAAAAAATGTTATTTGGGGAGATCATATGTATACCTGTTGCAACAGTTGGAACAGAGGAAGTGCTGGCCCTGGCACTAAGTCTTTTTAGAATAAACTCAGGGGTAAGCCCAACTCAAACCTCTCCTCTCTCTCATCACTTGTCAATTTTACTTTTTCTTTGCCCTTCATGAATTACTTTTTTGTTTCAAGGTGAGAATATATTATTAGGTAAGAGTACTTTACAGTTAATAAAATGTCCCTGTAGAGGACCTCTTTTTTTTTTTTGAGAGAATCAATTTTATTCAGATTTTCATGGGGCTTTTGTTGCTCTAACAGTTCATTGTGTACGTGGTGCTAGTGTTCGAACCTGTGTCCTCGAGTGTGCCAAGCAAGTACTGTAACCACTGAGCCACCTCTCCAGCCTCCCATCTATGTGCTTTTGACTTATTAAGAAGTACACATCTTGTAAACATTTCCTGCTTGAGCCTAATAAAATGCAGAGGTGCTGGGGAGAGATCAGACTGCCTCCAAGCAGTGTCCCCAACTTTCCCCATATGAAATTTCAATTAGACTCTGAGTCTTTTTTTTTTTTTGAGCAACCTTACAAGATTTTAACAAAACAATATAAAATGTGTATAAGATGTGTATATATTCTGGACATTTCAATTATCCCCAGGAGTGCCCCCCCCATTACCCTCCCTTATCCCTCCCTTCCCCTTCCCATTATAACTCTAAAAATAGTATTAGATTGTAAAGCATTACATCTTATCTGAATTTAACTCATGTTTCTAGACCAACTTTCTCATTGTCCAGGATCTAGTTCCCACCTCCACAGATGAGTGGAGACAATTGACCCTTAGATTAGAGGATCTCTTTTGAGGGTACCAAAAGTCTGTGAGGTAGGCAGGTAGGTATGCATAAGCATAGCCGAGTATTTTAAGTACAGTGCCAGAAAAAGAGGCTCCTTACCAGGACAAGGCTGCTTCCTCACCTGAGTTTCAACTTTGAGCAGAGGTGACACGACGTCAGCCTTCTAGGACGCACTGGGGCATCATCACTGAGTGGGAGGTTGGCTTTCTTTGGGAGGATTCCTAAAAGGGATTCAGGTTATCCTAGTTATAAATGCCAGGAAGTCAGATCTCTCCCTGTGTTTTTATCATCATGTATTACGCAGTCTTTTTTTTTTTTTTTTTTTTTTTTTTTTTTAGAGAGAATGACAGTGGAAGAGAGTTATTGAGTTTTTCACATGGCTTTCGTTGCTGTGACACTTGGTTGTGTACGTGGGTGCTGGAGTTGGAACCTGTGTAGTTGCGTATGCTGGGCAGGCACCATAACTGCCAAGCCACTGCTCTAGCGTCCTGTGTTATGCAGTTTTATGGAAGACTTTCTTCACTCTTCTGGGCCTCAGATCCTGGTCTTACTTCATCTGGGTTTGCTATGCTCTAGAGTCTAGCTATAAACTTCCCATAACTATTGGGGATGGTTGTGCAGGCTGTGCATTGCCCAACTCTAGGGACACCATTCAAATCATAGATGTTATAGACGTTCACATTTCTTATGGTATTGTTCCAGCAGATTGCACCAATGTGTTGAGGAAGATATGTTTTTTCTAATTAACATGAAACCTTAAGGCAAGCAGTAGCTCCAAATCAGGACAAATTTATGAAGAAAAAATAAAGGTAAGAAATACACCAAAAATAAGGATGATTGGGTTCCTTTATTTCATGATCAGTTTATCTAGAAGGCAATTCATGAGATTATAGTCCAATTTATGTTTTAAAAAAAAAGACAGTAAATTCTGCCATTTTATATATAGATTGTCAGAAAATACCATGAACACAGAAATTTCAAGTTTCAGGCCTAACCTTCAAAAACCTATAGAATTAATTGAAAGAAAGTCTTAGGAAAGTGAAGTTTTGAGTTTTTTTCCTATCTAAGTTTCATAGGTTACTGAAGAATCTAGTAATAAACTTCATGGGTTATTGGAAGAATGGAAGAACTAGCCTAAAAATATTTCCTTTTTATTCCCACTTCTGTAATATCATCCAGAAGGACTTTTCTCATACCCAATGCTTACCTCAAATCATCACAGTGAGAGATGGATCTACTCCTATTTGAGAAATGGCTTAAAATATTTTATTTAGCTTGAGTGAGATTTGATTGAACCAAAGCTTGGTTAATAGAAATATGGAATAAAAATTGAGTCTAAAGGTATGAATTAGTAAACAAATAATAGCTCAGTTATGAACAAAAAGAGAATCAGTAATAGGTGACATAAAAATGAATTTTCACATGTTGAAAACAATAATTTAAAAATACAATAAAAGAAAAAAAGGAAAAAATACAACTAAATATCAGTCATCAAGCATATTTCTCCAAAGTTCTATAAAATGTCTATTTTCTCATTATATTTGCAATCCGTTTGTTGCATCATGTTCAAAAGATTCCAAGTATTTCTCAGAGCCCTGTGAAACCTCTCACTTTTCATAACTACATCTACAAAAAATAAAATTGATCTATGGCTTCAATTGCTCTTTATCATTTCCCTAAGTCCCTATAACTAAGCTTTCATGTTGAATGGAAAGTCTTAGTGATGCCCCCCAAGACAAATCTCTCTTCTCAGTCTTGACGCTGTTCCAGCACCACTGACCTGCTTCTCATCACAGACTCTATCGACTTCACATAGTTACTATATTCTTTTAGGGAACCTTTACAACTCTCTTATTTTGCCTTTCCTTTATGCTTTTCTGGATTCTTCCAAGTGCCCATATCCTATTCTATCTCTCCACATCTGTGTTTTCCACATGTTCTTCCCTGAGCATCTTCTTCTTTGTTGATATTTTTCCAGATTTCTCTTTTGAACTCTTTCCCCATACCTCCATTCTTGGTCACATCTTTGTAGTTGCTTTGTTTGATTGATCAGCAATCCAATTATCGTCCATCCTTTACTTTTCTCCTTCAGATGTTTCCCAAGTCCACTCTTAGCACCTTTTCATTCTACGGATACAAAACTTTGACATTGTTGCCCCCAGCAACTTCCTCACCAATTTCTCTGCCTTTTGTCTCTCTTCATTGGATTAGCTGTGTCCACACAACAAGCATTATTCTCTTCATCTCATCCAACCTCTTTTTATAGTAGTGCCCAGTAACCTATCACATGAAATTTTAATAACCTCTTAAGAGACCCTGCTCTTTCCCTCCCCCTCTTCCCTCTTATCTGATTATCTTTCTTTGTAAGGTCAGTGTATGTCTCCATTCACCCAAAACATTCCTAGTTTAGGCACACTGTTCCAATAAATTTATTAATGGTGCCTTACTTATTCTCAATAATCTTACTTGGACAATAAGCTGCAGAGTTTTCATATTCATTCAGAACTTTGTCCATGACTGTGCCTGCTCTACAAGGTGACTTTACAATTCTCTGAACTTGAGTTGCACTTGGTTTGTCAATATGGATATACACTGTGCTTCCTAGGAAGTAATTTATTTATTTACCCTCAGAGTCTTCTTACTGTGACACATATCTGACAAAGTATGCTCAAGATCACATGTTGTAAAGCCTTTTCATTCCCTCTTCTGGTCACAAGATTTTCTCCAGAAACCTCAGTTCATTTTATCTTCCCTGGCCCAATTTGTCATGGCTGCACCCCACAACCATGAAGGCCTAGAAGTTCCACTTTCTGTTCTTATGAATATGGTCATGTAGAATCAGGGACCATTTTTTCTTAAAAATTGAGACTTTTATGATGTAAAATTGACATATATTTTGTTTATTACTTACTATTCAACCATTAATTATAAAACTCCTAAAAATAAAAATTCTAAGTTAAAATAATTTGAAAACAAAACTAAAAAAAGAAGATCTTGATCTTCTTTAGTCTACTTCTGATTTAATGACACAAATATTCAGGACTCAATTTGATCCATGCCTTAATAAATTTGTAATGTTACTGGCATAATTCTGTGTGATATCATGTAGATCTGAGTTCTTTTGTTTCATTTCATCTGGAAAAAGAATGTGGTACCTTCTACAGCAAAATAGTATCACTGCTACAAAGGATTATAAAACAAAACTACATCTTGCCATTTGTAATAAACAAGGGAAACTGAACTTTTCCCTATAGAAAAGCTCAGGATTTTAGCACTTTTAGTTTTTGCACATTGGTTTGAAGGTCAAACAGGATCTGGAAATGCTCTTGTTTCCCTCTTGGGTCCTTTGCATTTATAAAATAGCAAGATTGCCAAGTGTTCAGTAGGCTCCTGTAGATTTATCATTATCTACAAAGTGCTTCAGTGGAATTCAGGACAAATGTCATTTGGTGTTAGGGAGGGACAGATGACCGAAAGCAACAATTTCTGCCTCTTTTCTTATTCCTAGAGGAATTCTGCTGGGCCTAATCAGAGTGGTTGGAAGGAAACAGCTGAAGATTGAGCACAGTGAACTAATTTCCTCACAACCTTCAATAAGCAGTAGTTGATGAAAAGGAATGGAAACTTTCTTATGGTAAAAGGAATTCAAATAGCAGCCCTCAGTCCTTAAAATTAATAAAGCAATAATCCAAAACATAAAACTGAACAACTCTTTTCATGGCTGATAAGAAGGAAAAGAATTCTGGATATCTTTTTGAAGAAAGGAACAATAAAACAAGCATATTTAAAAATAAAACCCCATTGTATGGCACATAATAGAAAGAAATATAGATGGCACCAACTAAGAAGAGAAAGTAAACATGAGCTTTTATTGACAGAGAATGCCTGCCAGGGTGACAGTTGGAGGTGTTAACTTCCTCTACTTCCAGATCCATAGTTCAGAACTTCTTAAGTTCCCTCTCATCCCCACTTTTAAACTTCTCTTGTACCCTTCATCCTTGACGGTTCCTCAGGGCATTTCCGGAAGCTTCCTCTTCCAGTTACTTATTTCCCACGTGCTGCAGCTGTGGCTCCATGTTTTTCGGTCGTTAGCTCTTGCACTGAACTCCCAGCAGTGCACTTTTGGTTCTTTATATACAGCTATTCATTTTATAAAGATGATACCACCAATTAACTTTCATAATTGGGATGTTCTCAGGAAGTGATGATGGACATGCTTTGCCTACTCATATTTTCAACATGCTTCCCTGGCAACTATGGGTGTTAATTTAGGTGGGGTTGGGGGCTAGGAGGACAGTCCAGAGTGATGAAATAGAGCAACGGTTCTTCAATTTTAAGGCGTACCAAAATCATCCAAGCAGCTTTTAAAAACTCTTGATATCGAGGTCACAACACTTATCAATCATGCCAACACAAGCTTTATTGTTATTTTGTCTGTATTTATGAGGGATATGTGTTTGTAGTTCTGTTTTCCTCTATTGTTTTTAAAAAACACAGCTTTACTGAGGTATAGTTAATACATTGTAAGTTTTGACTAATGTATACACCTGTGAAACTATCACCACAATCAAGGTAATGAACATATTTACATATATTTATATGCGTCTCCCAGCATCCACCCAATTTCCCTTCCTTCCTCACTCTCTCTTTCACTCTCTCCTCTTTCATGCTGGAGATCAAGCTCAGGGGCTTTTTAGGTATGTCCTCTACCACTAAGCTACATGCTCATCTACTTATTGTCTCAGATTAATCTGCATTTTCTAGATAAATAAAAATCATACAGTATTTACTCTGCATGGTCTAGCTTCTTTCACCAAAAAGAATCTGCATGAATCAATAGCTCATTTAAAATATAATTTGAGTAGTAGTTCATTGTATTATAAATATAATATATTTATTAATTTATTTACTGTGGCCACTTGAGTTGTGGCTATTGCAAGCAAAGGTGCCATGGACACTTATGTACAAATCTTTTTATAGGCATTTTCCATTTACTTTTATTTCCTAAATATCTAGGAGTACAATGGTTGGGTCAAATGGAAGGGTATCTTTAAGTTTAACAATCTTACAGTTTTCCAAAATGACTGTAATACTCATCTTTGCTAACATTTGGTATAGTCAGTGTTTCAATTTTGGCCATTTATAAGAATACATGGTGATATTCCATTGTAGCTTTAATTTGTAGTTGTCTAATACTAATTATATTGAGCAAATTGTTGTGTGCTTACTTGGTAACCACATATATCCTTTAGTGAATTGTCCACTTTTTAAAAAATTGAGTTATTTGTCTTTTTATTATTTAATTCTAGACAGAAGTTCACATCAATATATGGTTTGCAAATGTTTTCAACCACTCGGTGACTTTCCCTTTCATTTTTCTAATCGTATCTTTTGAAGAGAGAAATTATAAATTTTGAAGGAGTCCAATTTGCTAATTTGCTGACATTTCCTTCTGTAGTTTCTACTTTCAAGAAATTCAAAGCCATAAAATTTTCTGTTTTTAAAAACAGAAGTTGTATAGTGTGTTAATCATATAATAGCACTGCAACCAAAATACCTGACAAGAACAAGTTTGAGTAGGAAGATTTATTTTGGCTCACAGTTTCAGAGGTGTAGTCCATGGTCAACTGGCTCCAAGGCAGAAATGTCATGGCAGAAAGGCATGGAGATGGAAAGCTGCTCAGCTCATGGCAGCCAGTAAAGAGAGAGCGAAGGAAGGGGGTGGCTGGAGAAGATAAATAGTTCCAGGTCACACCCCCAGTGTCCTCCAACTAGGTCCCACTTCATAGCAATCCATTTAGCTATCAGTGGATTAATCCACTGATGAGGTCACAGCCTTTATAATCTAATCAGTCTTTCCTAAAAGCACTGACTCTGAACCTTGCTGCACTGGGGACCATGCTTTCAACACTTGAGCTTTGGGACGGACATTCCAGACCCAAACAGAAACATACAGTTTTAGGTTCTATATTTAGATAGGATCTATTTGGATTTAATTGTAAGAAAATAGTCAGTTTTTATATGAATATCTAAATATCCAAAACAATTTGTTGACAATACTACCCCTTCCTTCATTAAATTATCTTGACAACTTTGTTGAAAAACAATGCTTCAGTGTTCTTTTCCAAATAATTATAGTAATTTTTGATCCTTTTAATTTCCATGTAAATTTTAGAGTTGGCTTATCAAATTCTATTAAAAAAAGACTTGTGGAATTTTGATTAACATTGTGTTGAACATACAGATCAAACTGGAAAAACTGGTACTTCAGCAATATTTAGTCTTCCAATCTGTGCATATGATATGAGTTTTCAATTATTTCAGATTTACAAATATTTTCTTAGTGCTATATTGTCATTTCAATGTTCATAGGTTTTATACATCATTCACCAAATTTGTTCTGTTAAGAGAAAAATTTTAGACAAGTTAAATTTAACAGAGTTTATTTGAGCAAAGAAAGGAAGAGATTCCGAAAGCTTTTCCTAGGAGCATGCACAGTGAGTTTTTGTAGACCGAATATGGAAGCAAAGTAGAGAAATGACCTGATTGGGTAACAGTTGGGATTCTTTTTTTTTTCTTTTAATTTGGACATTGTGTGATTTGTTGACTGCCTGTGATTAGCTAATCCATGTATCTGTTACAAAAACTTCCAAGTTAGGTTTCAGCTTGTTTATGTACCAAGTTAGGTTGTGATTTATTATTTAGGAACCGAAAAGTATAGACAGCCTCAGGTCAGTGGCTTCCTGTTTATTTAATTTAACATTCCTAAACTCTTTCACACTTGTGATGTGATAATAAATGATATTTCTACTGTCAATTTCTAATGCATATTTTTAGTATGTACATTTGTATACTGATTTTTTAGCATTTAACTTTACTAAAGTCATTTACTCTTGTATTTTTGTAGATTTTATATGATTTCTTCTTAGGAATCATGTTGTATTTGAATAAAAATAGGTTTAACTTCATCCATTTAATATTGATACCTTTTGTCTCTTTTTCTTTCCTTATTATATGTCAAAAATCTCCAGTACAATACTGAAAAGAGATTATGAAAGCTGAAGTTCTTATTTTCATCTAAAAGGAAAAGCTTTCTGTCTTTTAAAATTTAAGTATACTAACATTTTTTTGAGATGTACTTTTTCCTGCTCCTGGTTTGTTGAGACATTTTGTCAGTAATAGATGTTAAATTTATCAAGTGCTTTTCTGCATCTGTTGAGTTGATGATGATTTTTATGGTCCATAACATGATGACTCATGTTGACTGATTTGTCAAATGTTAAACCAACCTTGCATTCCTAAGGTAATGCTTATTTTGCTGTGTTTCATTATTCTTTCAACATATTGGATCTGATTTGCTAAAATTTTGTTAAGACTTTTCTTATTTATGTTTATGACAGTTATTGGTACATAGTTTTATTTTTTTCTAGTTTGCTTTTCTGGAAGGAGTTTCCTTCACTGTGGCAGAAAACTTTTTGTATGATTTGAATCCTTTTGAATTTATCGATATTTGTTTTATGGACTGCAATGTAGTCTGTCTTGATAAATGGCCCAAAGGGACATTAAAATAAAGTTCACTTGTCTTGTGTTCATTTTAAAGAATCTCTTAGTAAGGAAATGACAAATCAATTCCCTTTCCCTATTTTAAATGCTCCTGAGGTGATTTTAACAAGTAGCCAGATTTGAGATCAATGGTTCTTAAAGTCAGTATGCACCAGAATCACTTGATGGGCTTGTTAAAACGAATTGCTGAGTGTTACTCCCTCAACATCTGATTCAGTAGTTCCACAACCGGGCCCAGTAGTTTGTACTTTTAATAAATTCTCAGATGCTGTGATTTTGAGACAGCACTTTGAGAACGTCTGGATTAGATTCTTGATACTCAAAATGTGCATCAAAGACAGCAGACAGAGCTGCTAGGAGCTTCTCAGCACCTGAGAACTCATTAGGAATGTGGAATATCTAGTACTACTCCATATATACTAATCAAGTGTTATTTTTTCAAGTTCCTCTGATTATTCATATATACTGAAAATTATGAGTCTCTGGACTAAAGTACTGATTTTAATTCTGATCCAGTTGATTTAGGGTTGGGCCCAAAATTTTTCATTATAACAAACATCCAAGTGGTACCAATACTGTTGGTCTATGATCCACGGTTTGAGTAGCAAGGGAATAGAACATCTATGAAATTCAATGCATTGAAGAGGATATAAGCAAGAGTAATGATGCAAAATTCTTCCAAACAAGGAGTTTAAAATTTTATGGAATTTTGATATGCTAGGGAAGGTAGCAAGAGATTTAAAAAGTAGGAAGATATTAAGTTCCAAATAGAAGTGACATGATATGTTTGAGGTGGGGGTATTGTAGGATTTGAATTCATACTGAAGTCAAAGTTTATTTTAGTAGTTGTGAAGAAGTAGTCTTAGTAAATAGTTATAAATTTGGGGTTTGATTTAGAAATTACAAGGTACAAGTATTTTGAGTTATGATGTTTCAGCAAGTAGCCAAGCTCACCTATGGCAGAGGAGAAATGTTTTCATTTGGAATGGAGGAATTTATAGAAATGTGGGAATAAGTCTTATCAGTAACATATGTTGAAAGGACCAAGGTCATTTCATTAGCAAACAAAATAGTGAAAACATATCGTGAGCCAGAATCAAAGACAACCTAATGATGGTTTGTAAAGCCAAGTAAACTGGAATTTTCTAAGACCTGGCAAGTTTGATCCATATGTCCCTTAGTTAATCATTTTGTACCAATGCTAATTTCTTAGTTTTGATAAGTGCAGAACAGTTTTGTGAGTTATTACCATCAGAAGAAGATGGATGAAGGGCATGCAGAAAATGTCCATTTCTGTAACTTATCTAAAGGTTTAAATTTATTTCAGAATAAAATGGTTTTAAACTCTTAGATGTCTAATCAACTAAATTAGATTTTCTGAGGGTGAACCTTGGGTTTTTTAAGGTCTTCAATGTGCCGCAGTATTGAGAACCATTGATTTAGGTTACTAAAATAGTAGTGCTTGGAAGAGTTGGAAACTCATGGAATTCAACATCATTTTAAGTAAGAAATATATACTTGTACATTTTCAAGGCCGCAGAAACAAAATTTTACAAAGGAAAATAAGGAAATCATCCATATTTGCTATATTGTTGATAAGCATGAAAATATGACTGAGGTGACATTCCTGTTGTATTTAGCAGGACAGAGAAACAAGTAAGTCAATTTACAATGGTTTTATATATGGTTCTCCTGTTGTATGTAGCTCAAAAAAGCAAATAAAAAAGTGAAAAAAACATATAAAAAGAAACGATAAGATGGTGTGAGATTCCTTCTTGGATGAAGTGAGTTTTTGAAAAGTCTCAATCCTTAGAAGTTCTTTGAGACAGATCAGGTATGATATATCCCATGGTATATAGGTGAGATAATTTTTAGGACCTTGTATCTTCGGAATCTCAGGTCTTTTATATAAAATGACATAGTATTTGCATATAATTGGCACACATCTTTCCATATATTATGCTTTAAATCATCTTAGATCATGTGTAGTACTGAATAAAATAAATGCTATGCAAACAGTAGGTATACTGCCATGTTTAGGCAATAATTACAAGAAAAAACCTCCATGTTATGTACACATGCAATTTTATTTCTTTCAAATATTTTAGATCTGCAGTTGGTTGAATCCATAGATGTGGAGCCAACAGAGATGAAGGGATTGACTGTATTCACCCTACTAAGAATTAGTCAAGTGCCTGTTCTGCCTGGGTAAAAGAAGCTCTATTAGCTCCCTACTCAATCTCCCACCATCACTATGACATTTAAATACAGTCTATATTGTGAAAAGGATAGAGATACCTTTAAATAACCTTTGCATTGTCAGGAGCTTAGAAAGATATTATTTTGCAATTAATAGAAAGAGGCTCTTTTTGGAAAATTTGTTTAATGGTCGTGTGTCAAAATGCAAATCAGATCATGGCTTAGAACCAAATTTATCAGTTGAATTATTCATAGAGTCTTCTCAGTATCAGTGAAATAATGCTGAACTCAATAAAAAAACTTAAAATTCTATCTATACCATACAGATGAAAATATTCAAAATATTCTTGGACTATTTTCCCTCCTGAGAACCAAAACTGCTTACTTTAAACTAAGTAACTAAATCTTGTAGACCTCTATATCAAGTACTACAGTTCAATCATGATTTTAAGAAGTAATGTAATTCCAGAATTTTTCTTTGGTGTGGGGAATTTAGTGTACTGGGAGGAAGAGGGATTGTTTTGTTATAATAAATGAACTGCAGTGTGGCAGTTTTAAAATGTGTATTCAAATTCTTTGACAATCCTTCCACTAACAGGTGGAGTTTACATCCTATTCTGTGGAATCTAGGTCAACTTTAATAACTAGCTTTTAACCAGCAGACTGCAGGGATAGCCACAATGGTGACTTATGATGGAGTTCACAAAAGACCATGCAATTCCTTCAGCTGTTCTTGTGGTGTGTGTGTGTGTGTGTGTGTGTGTGTGTGTGTGTGTGTGTGTTTAAAGTATCCATCATATGAAGCTCCAGTGAGATTCCCATGCTGGAATGTGGAATGGCCATGTACGGTGCTTAGTGCTTGGGTTAGCCCCAGCTGAGTGCCCAGCAACAGCCAGCTTCCCTTGTGAGCCTGAAAGGAGATCATAATGGCTGAGCAGTCCAGTAGAGTCTCCTGTTGATATGAGCCACATTCCACATCTCACTGTGACTCCCTGAGAGATCCCAGGTGAGGATTGCCCAGCTAAACACTTTGCCCTCTTCTGAGTCACAAAATACTGCACAGAATGAAATGAGCCATTTGCAGGTACTAAATTTTGTGTCATTTTATAATGTGGTGAACTTAACTAGAAAAGTGTCAGAAAATTGGTATGAAATTATTTGTTTCTGAAATAATTTGTAGGTTGGACAATCTTCACCAACTAGACTCACTTACATCCACAAAATTTGATTTACTGACCAATTTTTGTCTCATTTTAGTTGTCTTCTAGTTTTTGCATGCATTTATCTAAAAGCAGTCACTTTGATGAATCGTTAGTGGGGAGGATTCACAGTTTAAATACAGGCAGAAGGGCAGCTGCTGCCAGGGAGGAAATGTGTTTGAATGAACTGGAGACTTAGGCCCAGTTTTTCTGGCTCCAGCCACCTGTTTCAACTGAGCTAAAATAGCTTGTGTGCAGAGATTTTTGGAAGTAGTCATTAGGAAAGAAAACAAACTATACTCATTTTGAAAACTTTATGGAGAGAAAAAAATGTGATGGTCCAATTTAGAGTATAGTTATAAAGGAGATTTGAAAATGATTTAGGATTTCTTATTGAGAATTTTATATCCAAATGGAGAAATATTGTAGCAAGAAAATGAGGCCATGTTGAGGTAGAGGCTTAGCAAAGGCTGATTTTGTGAAACTGCATTGTTAAAAATGAGGTTGTCTGGGCTGAAGCGGTGGTCGCTCAGTGGTTACGGAGCTTGCCTGGCATGGGTAGCACCACGTACACAACAAAGGTTCAGAGCAATGAAGGCCACATGAAAAATTAAATAAAAAATGGATTATTTCTTTCTCTCTCTCTCTCTCTCTCTCTCTCACTATCTCTCTCCCTCAAGAAAAAAATGAGTTAGTCTAAGTCACTGTGCATTTATGGCATGCAAACTCTTACCATGGACTATGTCCTCCTCCAAGGAAGGCATGGGCCATTAGTGCCACATATGAAGGTGAACAAATGTATGAGAATATCTCCATGCTAAGAATTTAGAAATTGCACTGATTTCCTGAAATTACAGGATTCTGCTTTTATTTGCTCCCCCTTTTCCTTTTTCTGTAATTAAACTAATTAGAAACTAAGTAGAAAAAGGAAATTACAAATGGGAGAATCTGAGAAAGAAGAAGAAAGAAAGCATGAGAGGAAAGATCAACCATTTATCTGATCAAGGAAAGTAAGGTATGAGATGACATCATCAATTAAGTTTTTTTTTTTTTGTAAAGAGAGCGGGATAGTGAGTGAGAGAGAGAGAGAGAGAGAGGGAATCAATTTTATCAATTTTATTTGTTTTTTCATGTGGCTCTTTTTGCTCTAACATTTTATTGTGTACGTGGTACTGGAATTCAAACCCGTATCTTCGTGCCTGCCAAGCAAGTTTGGTAACCGCCAAGCCACCACTCTATTCCCCATTAATTTAGTTTTAATTAAAATACCTTAAAATGCCTATTTACTTAAATTTTAATGTAAAATACCTTAAAACACTTATTTAAATGCAGATATTTTAGATTACTAGATACCCCAGTCTTATTTATTTCTGGTGACATTTCAATCATTTTATTTTCCATCTTGGATCAAAATTCTTAAAGTTTGTAAATGATCTATTGAATAGGCTGCATCTGAGAAGACAGAAATCTGGAAATCTGTTATTTCCCCACCACCTTCTGGATTTCCCTTCCCAGAACCCGGAGATTCTGTTGCTTTTTGTGTCTATTTATAGGTATTATAATAGTCTGTTTATTCCAACTGTGAAAAGTTTAATTAAAATAAAAATATTAAGCTGTCACTGAATTCAAAGGCATGTATGTCTTTTCTCCCCAGCTAAGGCCTGGCCTGGGCATAGCTTGCACCCTGCCGGCATCAGAGGAAAAGGAGTTGGAGGAAACCCTCAGCTGTTGTGCACTTGGCAGCTGTCTGCACTCTCTGTGGGGATGGAAGCCCAGTGCTTGCTCATTTGCCAAGTGTGCAGGTGGGCTCTCTGGAGAGGTCTTTCTAGGGATGTCCATACAGAGGGACCTCTCACAGGTGAGATTTCTTCTTGTTCACCTCTCCTGATATAGAAATAGACCTCCAGGGTTTCCTCTACTCAGCAGGAAGCCCTCTCCCTGGAGAGAGAACCTTTCAAAATGGCTGGAGCCTAGCTAAGTTCTGCAGCTCCTGCTTAGCTTTTCAGAATAACGAGGAAGTTTAGGTCACCCCCAGTGCAGCCCTCTCTCCTCCCATCTGAGAGAGTTTGCTCCCGTCAGCCTCCCATTCTCAGACTTCTCTGAGGAGAGGCAGCCATTCCTGTCTATTTTCATATACAGCCCCCAAACTCTTGGCGACACCAAGATGAAACTTCAACTTCTTCACAGACTTCTTTTAAAAAGCAGGCACTGGAGATTCATCCAACAGCTCAGCAAATATTCAGCTGATGACTGAGCTATAGCATCCCCTTGTAGAAAATTACCCCAATCTCTCTGAGATCTTTCCTAGGGTAATCTTTTCTTGGCTTGAGGTGTATATGTGTGTGTATGTGTGTGTGTTAGGAGAGCAAGCACCCCATGAGGAAGTGAAAGGAAACACCAAGGTGTGCTCTCTTCTTACCATTATCTTTCAAGGAAAATTTCCTCTATCGCAGCTGCAGTTTGTATAGGTTGGTGTTGGCTGATAGACTTGGTAGTTGAAGAACCAGCTGGGCCAAACATTTTTTTTTTTAAATGGGGAAGGGGATAATGGTCAATTTTCATCCATGTTTTTGAGGCTTTAGCTAAACTTCTGAGACAAAAGGAAAAGCTTCATTCCATATCTTATTAAATTTAGACTTGGGCATACTTAAGTAGCAAAAGATAATTGCATGTAGTTGGACATCAGTTCTCTGATTTTAGTTTGAATTAACAGTAATAATAAGAATTAGTAATGATAATTATTATTATTAGTAGCACTGGGGATTGAACACAGAGGTGCTTTACCACTGAGTTACTTTTCCATCTTTTATATTTTTTATTTCGAGACAGCACCTTGCTAAGCTGCCCAGGCTGGCCTTCAACTTGTGGCCCTCCTGCCTCAGCCTCCCAAATGGCTAGGATTACAGGTGTACCACTGTGTCAAGCCTGGAATTATTTTTATATGAATTTCAGCCTATAATAATCTATATTCTGCTTCATTTTTCTATGGGTTCTTCCCAATTTGAATTCAGTGAGATTCTCATTCAGGCTTCTTACCACAGAATAGGGCCCCTTTTCCTCCATGAGTTACTCTTTTCCTTCCTTCAAATGCTCTTTCTTCTCTCCCTCCTCTACCCGATCTGTATCCTATTTCTATTTTCTTTAAACTCTTTAGCTGGCATTTTCTGTCAATAGCAACTGAGATATTTTATAAGGTATAACATAAATTTTAAATAGGTGAGAAAAGAGAAAACGAACTGCAGAAGGGTATAACATGGAGCTAAGAACAAAATACGGGTGTAAAAACCTTTCATTAAAACCTATAGAGTAGGTACAAAAGGACTGTGAGTTTGCACTAATTGGCATGCGAGCAGCCAAGAAGTAGAAAGTGACCACTTATGCAGCTTACGGCATCTATGACATTAAAAAAAAAAAACAAAACACTAATTGGACGGAAAAACTTAACTGTCGCTTGTAATAAGGACAGACAGGAATTCCTCCCGAGGGTGTTCTGTTATGAACAGCAAACTCAACAACTACCTCTTAGTGGACACGAGAGTGGGTTCTCTGTAGCTGTTTCACAGAGCAACACTTGGCGTAGGTAGATGGATTTTTGCCATGGCTTAGCTCAGAAGCAATAATATGATAAACCCTAGTCCTTACCCTGCCTTTTAAAATCGTCTAGGTAGCAAGGAAACATTCTTTATAGGTGAGCAAGTGACTTGAAAAGCTCAGGAGAAGATATAAAGGGAAGCAATTTTGGCATTGTAGTTAGAGCACAGGGAGACACTCCGATCGATGGACACAGGGCTTATATTAAATGTAAGCTCAGAGCCATATCCCACTGAGAGAGGAAGTGAACGTACTCCATAAAATTAACTCAGTTCCAGAGAGAATAAATTATGGCAGTGTGCTCTCAGTGCAATCTTTAATCAATACCACCACTCCAGGACAGTAAACAAAGCCCTGAGTGCAGTTAGGCCCTCAGGAGGTGTGGGACGCCATGGCTGGCCTTGAGCATACCACTCACTAATGTGTAATTCTGCACAGGAAATGATAGGAAATATAAAACTAGTGTTGCCCTACATTTATAGTCAGAGTATATTTCTAATTTAATGACATTAAGAGACTTTTCCAAGAAAATCTATTTTCTAAAGCAGCCAACAGAGTTCCTAAAATGTTTTAGGAATTTTGTTTATTTTGTAAATTTAGGATGTCTCATATCCCAGAAACTCCTAAATTCCCAACTAGGGCATTTTTTTTTTTTTTTTTTTGTACCGAGGATTGTATCCAGGAGTGCTCCACCTCTGAGCCACATCCCCAGCTGTTTTTATGTTTTATTTTGAGACAGGGTCTCACTAAGTTTCTTAGGGCCTCAATAAGTTGCTGAGGCTGGCTTTGAACTCACAATCCTCCTGCCTAAGCCTCCCTAATCCCTGGTATTAGAGGTGTGAGCCACTGCTCCTGAACTCCCAAGTAGGCATCTTAATCTGACATTTCTGTTGTAGTCTGTGTCTTTGATGCATTGTGTTTGATGTATTTCTGACTCTTGGTTGGAAAAGAGATTCTGAGTCTTGGATGGCACTTTTCAAGATACCTGTGGCAAGGACTCCAATATTTTTCTTTTCTTCCCTCTGTCATGGACATACTATTTCTGTAAAATCCAAGAAAAATTGATGACTATAACTACAATCATGTGTTTAGATATTGTGATATAACTTTCTATAAAAGTTTCTAAACAAATTCTCTGTTTCTGTATTTACCTCCTTGAAGACTGGAAATAAACAATTTGCAAGTGGGTTCATGGTATCCAAGCCATATGTAGAGGGACAGGGCTCTGAGGTACCAGACATGACTCAAAGTCAAATATAAGTTAATGTGTGATCAAGCTGAGATGAAGTTTGGTTTACCATGATAATTCTAACCCACCTTCTTGTCCATTTGGAAGGTTTAATTCTGACTAGCAGATAACAAGAGAGATACAGCCACATAATTTTCAGGCCCTGGCACAAAACAGAAATGCAGGACTCTTATTCTAAGATAATTAAGAGCTCCTGGACAGTTCCCTTAAAACAGCCGGGGCTCTTCCCAGGGCAGGCCCCTGTGCAGTTGCACAGGTTACATGCCTAGGGTATTGACCCTGACTGGGGTCCTCAAATTGCTTTTGCTGAACTTGAGTAAGACTTAAGCAAGATGTCATCTGCTTTGCTGAGGGATGCTCTAAGATCCAGCTCTCTGAAGCTAAATTTAAAAGCACAGTGCTACTTATGGGGCTGACAACATTGTTGCTCCTTAATGTGTGTGAAAAAAAAAAAGTGAAAAAGTTCTTTTCATATTGCATTCAGGTAAAATTGAAGCTGAGTATGGGTTAGAGCCTATTGTTGATGTAACTCCAACTTTTTAGCCCTTTATGGTGTTCTTACTTATAAAATGGCTTTGTCTTTCTCTGGTTCCTGAATGCCAGAACAATACAATCAGATAGAATGATGATCTTGGTGGCAAACACCAAAAGTATTATAAGAAATAAATTACTTCTTTTCTTATGAATGAAATTCTATGGACCATTATGGTGTAAAAAAATAGGTCCAGCTTCAATCTGGAAGGCAAGGATGGAAAAAAAGGGATATCTCTAAGGCACATAGTTTTAATTTATTGTTATTGCTATAAGGTAACTTTTCTATCCATCTCCTTGTGCCTTTAATAATATCATCTACATATATAAATACCTTTATGATGAATTTTTCTCTTTATTTCTTTCCTTAAGTAAATCAAAGAAAGGGCCTATTCCCCTTTGAGTTCATGAGGAGCAGCTCCGATAACACGGAAAACATTACATCAGCAAAACTTGGTGGAGTTTCGGGAGCCAAACTACCTGAGCTTGAATCTTAGCTTCCACTCTTCCAGCTGGTTTCTTGGGAAGTTGTTATCTTCTCTGTTTCAGTTTCCTCCGATAATAACAATAGTCCCCTGGAGGGTTGTACTGAATATTATATGAGTTATTTTCCTATAAAGCTCAGAGCACAGTGCCTGGTTCAGAGTAAGTGATATGAGTGTTAGTCGTTATTATTAATCTATAAACTATTAATTTTGACAAGGGCCATAATAATATAAGTCTGCTGGAAAGGCACAGAAATCTTGGGGAGGGCCCTGGACTGAGGATTTCATCCACCTGACCCCGGCTGTTAGAGTGATAAGACTGCCTCAGATGTTGTGCTCGTACAGGTTGGATTTATCCCTATTCCATGCTGTTTGAGTCCAGAGTGTTCTGACATAGCTGCTTTGATGAGGCCATTATTTATTTATTTTTATTTTTTTTAAGAGAGAGAGAGAGAGAGAGAGAAAGACAGAATCAATTTTATTTAGCTTTTCAGGTGGCTTTCACTGCTCTGACTCTTTGTTGTGTACATGGTGCTGGGGTTTGAACCTGAGTCTTTATGTATGCCAGGCAAGCACTGTAACTGCCAAGCTACCACTCCAGCCCCTTGATGAGGTCATTTTGATAAAGCTCTTTTGCTATAGGCAAAACAGCTTCTACCTTTTAGAAGTGTATAGAAGTGGGGCTGGAGAGGTGGCTCAGTGGTTACTGTGTTTCCTGGGCATGCATGAGTACACGAGTTCAAACCCCAGCACCACGTACACAACTAAGTGTCAGAGTAAAGAAAGCCATGTGGAAAACTCAATAAAAATTGATTCTCTCTGTCTGTCTGTCTGTCTCTCTCTCTCTTTCACGGTCCTTCTCTCTTAAAAATAAAAAAGAAGTGTACAGAAGTTAGGGACTACCTTTGACCTCTGCCATTCATCCTGTTGTCCCCGATCTTCACTCCTTCACTTCTTCATTCCTCCTTGGTTGTGGACAGCATCCTGCTTGGGTGTCCATAGCTAGCCTACATGGCTTGAATTTACTTTTCTACATAATTTATTTCTTCAGTGTGTCTTGGTTGGTTTGACACCTGCTGCTCTTGTGCCCAGTGATTTGGTGCCTGTTGAAGAGCTTTGACATGACTCACCTGCTGTCAGCGTCTTGTTGCCTCTCATACCGTGTACCTGCTGAGGAGATGCCATCCACAGTGAGTGTTTCTACTGTGCTGTTCACTGTGGACCCTACCTTAAGGCCGAGAGATGGATTTCAATACAACAGATATGCTTTGTTGAAAGAAAGAATTTAAGAGTAGAATAAAGGTCAGTTGTCTCAACATTATTTAAGAATCGCGGTCATAAACTTCTCCATAACTTTAACTAAATAACTCAAAATCTAGATAACTGTAATAGTATAAAAGGTAATGATATTAGCTAATATTCATTGCACAAGTATAGAGCAGTCTTCAGGTATTTTATGTGAACTAATTCATTAATTGTCATAGTAATCAAGTTACATAGATATTATTTTTCCACAGATGATTGAATCCTGTGATTCCAGAAATTTGTTTCCACATTAATAACATGAGAGAGCTGGTTTTCTACATTGCCCTTCTACTCTAACGGTAAGAATGACCTGGCTGGGGAATACAGTGGTACTGTACTCTAAATAGTGATCTTCAAACTTTGGTATACTCTAGAATCACCCTTAGGGCTTGTTAAAAAATCAGATTGCCTCATCCCACATCCTGAGTTTCTGTATCAGTGAGTCTGTTGTACAGATGAATTTATAATGAATTTATATTTCTACCAATTTCCCAGTTGATTATGATGCTACTTTGGGTGGAGCCCAGTAATGAGGGTTATGATGTCATTCAGGACTGGGGAAAACCTAAGTCAGAAATCTCTACCAATGTGATCACTTCTCACGTAAATATGTAAACATCAAGGGCAACTTTATACACACACACACACACACACACAACTTTCTGATTATGCCATTAGGATAAGAAAAACATCTTCTACTTCTTTGTAAGATCTAGAAATCATATTGATTTGTTTCATGCTAACAGTATTTTTTTTAAAGTAGACTTTTTTTTTTTTTGGAGCAGTTTGAGATTTATAGCAAAACTGAACAGAAAGTTGAGTTCCCCCTACTCCCACATATGAACAGCCTCCCCCATTATCAAGCCCCTACCTCAGGTCATTTGTTAACAATGGACGAGTCCGCACGGACACATCATTATAACTCAGAGTCCATAGTCCATAATAGGGTCACTCTTGGTGCTATACTCTCTATGGTTTCAACAAATGCATAATGGCATATATCTAAAATTGTATATATGGAATAAATTGATTGTAATTAGGTAATCAAAGTTTCATTTTGTCTTTGCTTTTATGAAAACATAGCTTCCCTCAGAGGTACAATAATATGCATTTTGCTGAAATCATCCATCTGCCCCTGGTCCCACACCTCTGCCTTACCACCACACATGCACACACAATTTTTTTTAAGTGGAAAAAAAGCAGGGGGATAATAAAAAAAAAAACCTCATTGGCTAATTTAAATACTTTTTCAAAGGTAGGAAATTCCCCATAAAAGATACTTTGCTTTAGTTTTCAATGGCAAATCAGCCATGGGATTAAGTGGATTAGTGTAGAAAGCTTTCTCAAAAAGAAAAAGAAAATCATTCTTTTTTCCTCCGAGTGAGTGTAATGTGTCTGTGATTTCAATAGCCCTGACGGTACCAGTGTGAAGCAGCCACCGCACAAATGGGTGGTGACAGCTGTCCTGCAGCAGCAGGGCAGAGTAACTGCATGCACAGTGTAGGACTTCAAAGCAGGACTCCAAAGGCGCCTGGTCTTTGTGACTGCCTGTACTGTAGCCCTTTATAGGGTTTCCTTTCGACACCTCAGCGGTACTTGGAAGGCAGTGTGATCTGGAGGAAAGAGCTGTGGGCTTTTTGGATTCAGTCAGGTCTGGTTTTGAATCCAAAACTTAGGCAGGTTGTTTGGTTTCTCAGAGATCATCAAAATGGTGGAGATAGTTAACAAAACCTTCCCACAGTGTTATGTGAAGCTTAGCAACAGGCTAAAAAAAATGCAATAAGTTTTATCATTATTGTCAAAACTTCTTCATTAAAACAAATATCCAACTTTCCACAAAGACAGCCCTTCCTGCATTCACTTTTCATTCATTCATTCCTCTTTATCGAGCACTTGTGTAATTGCACGCAGAGTATCCATAGCTCTTTTTGTTACTGCTTTCTTTGCCATAGTGATTTCTCTAGCAGCATATCAACATGAAATATTTTAGGTGGTTATAAAAATATAAGGTAGTATGATATTTTATTTTTAATTTAAAGACATTTTCTATATATAGAAAGAGACTGAGTATAGTGGCGTTTGCCTATAGTCCCAGCTAATCAGGAGGCTGAGTTGGGAGGATCTCTTGAGCACAGGAGTTAGACATCAGCTTGGAGAACATAGCAAGGCCTCAAGTGGAAAAATAGAGAGGGAGAGAGAAGAATCATCTCTAAATGTTAACTGTGATTTTCTAGTGGAGTGAGATTCTATGTTTTACATTTTCTTCTTTGTGCTTATTTACATTTTTCTAAAAATTTTAGATGAGTCTAGATAGTTTGGGGATAAGAAAAAGAATAGATTTTATTCAATGTTTTAAAAAGTGGCTAATTATGATGATGATCATCAGTATTATTAATTGGTTCACCCCGGTGAATAGGATTTTATATTGGACATAGGGGAACAGAGGAAGATTAAGAAACAAAACCTGTGCTTGTGAGTCTTTTAACAGGGAATGGCTTCTCACATATTTTCCTGAGTTAATATAGTTACAGAACCTGAATGTTATCTCATGAATCAAATATATTGTTATTTTTGTTGCTCATCACATATATCAATTTAGCTATCTCACTATCTCATCAATTTTTAAAAGGACAAAGAATAGGCTTCAAATTTAGAAATAAACCCCATCAAAATGATGAGAAATGGCAGTAAATATCTCACCTAGGAGAAAAGAAATTATCTTTAAAAAATATCTTAGAAAACCTCCTCACCTTAAGTTTCCCATATATTTGTTCTCTTAGGACAAAGAGTTTTAAAAATGCAGTTCTATTTCAGTTCTTTTCCATTCTGGCCTAACTATACTTCATACTGGCTCAAATAAGCTAGATTAGCATGAGCACTGATAGGTTGTCCATCCTATGGATGTGTGATGGATAATGCTACTTGCTGTTGCATTCCGGTGAAGAGTTTCAATGAAGAAGTTCAAGTAGACAGGTGAAATCATGTTAGATTTCTCCACCATCACCAAATCCAGGACAAATGGAAACTTGCTTTTGTATAAAGCATCTTTGCGTTTTTCCTTGATAAGTCAAATTTCAATTACTTTGAGATTATATAGAAACATTCACATTTAATAAGTTTGTAATAAGTTTGTGTGGTTTTTTTGTTTGTTTTTTTTTTTTTTTTTAGTTTAAACCAACTCAGCAGCTAGACTCAAGGAGAGTTTCAGAAAGTTTAAGTCAGTCAAGGGACTGCAATGCCCTGGCAGGGTTGTGTGGTATGGAAAAAGTCTAGTGCTTAGTTATAGTTAGAATATTTCTGCCTCTTTATGACACTGAAAACTAGAATCACAAGTACTTTGTCAGCGCTGCAGAGGCCTCTTAATTTATGTGTGTATTTGAGACCCGAGAAGGTCTGATTATAGCTTATACTTTTTTTCTCAGCATGAAACTCAATTATCCTTCAATGACTTAGTATTTCTTTTTCAAACATGATTCAAATAATTATCATAGGTGTCAAGCCTGGAGTGAAAAATATTACACAAGGTATTTTTTAAAGTAAAATAAAGCATAACAAACACTATTTATCCCCCAATTCCCCATCTTTGAAGGAAAAAAATGGAAAGAACACGATCCTTATCAGCTTATATCAATTTTTATCAAGAATTTTATTAGTTAATTTAATAAAAATAAGAAAATATATTCTATTTAATATACATATGCTTATGGACGATAAGATATAGCTTCTCCTAAAATGGCTAGCACGTGACCAGTCAATCATTCCTGGTGATCAAATGAGGACATTATGGTGGCCCCTGTGAATTTGTGGCCAGGAATACCGTCAGCAAGAGATTCATGGTGATTTCACCAGTGGTGATGGAAAAGTTTGAGGTCACCTACCACAAAGCAGTTAGCTTCACATGTATTTCTTTTCTTTCTTTTTTCTTTTTTTTTTAAGAGAGAAGAAAGAGAGAGAGAGGAAAGAGAATCAATTTATTTTTATTGATTTTTTCATTCCCCTTTTTTCCAACACTCAGTTGCGAATGTGGTGCTGGGGCCCGAACCCAGGTCCTCACAATGCCAGGCAAGTGTGTCAAACGCTGAGCCACTGCTCCAGCCCCTCACATGTATTTCTTGAGTTCTCTCTGCCAGGCACCATGCTTTATTGAGTACATAAAGCCACTGAGGTAATCTCCATCCCCAAGGAGTTCACAGAACAGTAGGAACAGACAACATCAACAAACTGATATAAATGGCACTCTGAGACTATTGAGTCCTGATTTTCTAAGGACCCTTGATAAGTCAAATGTCAATTACTTTGAGATTATCTAGAAACATTAACATTTAATAAGATTGTTTTTTCAGTTTAAACCAACTCAGCAGCCAGACTCATGGAGAATTTCAGAAAGTTTAAGTCAATAGCTTGCAGTGCCCTGGGGTGGGCCAACTTTTAAAAATTTTTTTCCAGAGAGGACATTGAATCTTAGTGAGGTCATACAACCAAAAAGTGACCACGCTGGAGTGTGAAGTCCATGTGTTTTCCTCCTACTGTGAACTCCTCCAGAGGTGGGGAGGTCTTGTTAGCCATTGAAGATGGGGGTAGTGGTACAGAGAGAGACTGAAATATTTTAAGAGATAAAAAGGAGTTACTAGGGGCTGGAGCGGTGGCTTGGTGGTTACAGAGCTTGCCCAGCATGCATGAGTACACGAGTTCAAACCTCAGCACCACATACACAACAAAGTCTCGGAGCAATAAAAACCACATGAAAAATTAAATAAAAATTGTTTCTCTCTCTCTCTCTCTCTCTCTCTCTCACTGTCCATCTCTCTTAAAAAAAGAGTTATTAATTAAATGTTGAGTGTGACTAAGAGGAACAAGTCTGATGATTCTTAGCTGTAACTCTGACTTGTGCAACTAGGGAGATAGTGAAACCATTTGCTAAAAAAAAGGAACTAGAGGGCGGTCAACAGAGCAATGTAATGACCTCAGTTTTAAATCTGAGGTAGTATTATTGATGGTGAGTCCAGCTGATATTTGGAGGCCACAGAAGAGGAGTAAAAACAGGCTAATGGATTTTGGAGTTTCTTGGCATACAAGTGGTGGTGGAGGCTGTGTGTGGAGTTCACATTTCCCAGAGAGAACTTAGAATAAATTAGTTTGAGACACATAGGGATGACTTAGTGAAAAGGATCCGAAATTGAGTTAGAGAAGAAATGATGCAAAGGATATGGAGCACTAGATTGTACAGTAATTAAGAAGCAAGGGTCATTGGTTATATGAATGGAGGTGGCTGGTCATAAAGGCTGATGGCTACGCATCCCACTCCAGCAAGTGTTTTAGGCATTTTACACAATTTCCTTCTTTCTCCTTCATGACCATCCCATGAGGCAGGCATCATTATTATCCAATTTTATTGCCATAATTTGACCACTATCATGCATATGTAAGATACCAAAGCTTGGACTATAATCCAGAATGTTTAACTCAAGAGCCCATGTATTACATTGCATTATACTGAATGTTTGATCTGCAAATTTCCAAAGAAGCTATAAAATGTGATGATCTCTTTATCCTATTGCTATGGTATGAATGCTTGTGATATGCGCCTCCACCTCCTTCCTATATTGAAACCAAATCTCCAGTGCAGTTTTATTGGAAAGTGATTAGGTCATGAGGGTGGAGTCCTCATGAATGGGATTAGTAGCTTTCAAAAGAGGCCTGATGAAACTTGTTTGTTCCCTTCTACCATATAAGGATGCATCAAGAAGGTGCCATCTATAGAGCAGGGAGGAAGTCACATGCCATTATGCTGGGAACTTGATCTTGAATTTCCTGATATCTATAACTCTGAGCTCTAAATTTCTGTTCATAATTCTCCATTCTAGGGTGTTTTTTGTTATAGCAGTCTGAATGGACTAAGACATGTACATTTTTATTTTTTGTATTTATTTTTTCCTTTATGATTGGCTTTAAAATTCTTTTAGGCTTGATTTCATGGATGTAAGCTCCTTGGAGAATGGTTTGTTGGGATCCTCGTTGCTTTGGGGACTGTTCTATTGTCATTATTCTTCTAGCATAAGCTTAAATGGGAGCGTTTAGTCCTTAACATGGAATTTAGTTCATAACACATACTTGTTAAATGAATAAAAGGACATGCATCACCTGGACACCTACCAGTGTTTTCAACCCATGCCATGGAACCCAGCCTCCAAGATGTTTATTTTGATCCTTGTCTTCCAATCTTCATACCCTTCTGTAATCTCCTACCTTCACAGGTGAGCTGGGCTTGGTCTCCTCCTTGTAATGGGTAGACTAAAGCAGAAGTGATGATGTGTGACCTGGAGACATCACTCTCACTGTCTGAAGGAAACCATATTGATAGCTGTCTTCAGAGACGTATAGATGACAAACAACTAAAGCCTCCTGTCAAAAGCCATGTGAGTTTGGAAATGGATTCACCAACCTCAGTAGTCCTCAGAGACTGCAACTCCATCTGACAATTGATTTAGAGAAATCAACTCTATAGGTTTCTGGGGATATCCATTTCAGTACAGAAAATCTCATTTCCTGGGAAATTCCACTGTCATGGGCACCCTGGGATGGACAATTTCCCAAGTGAGATTCAGCCTCATAGAAACACTAAGAGCCAGAACCACTTATC
Organism: Aplodontia rufa; assembly: GCA_004027875.1. Lineage (NCBI taxonomy): Eukaryota > Metazoa > Chordata > Mammalia > Rodentia > Aplodontiidae > Aplodontia > Aplodontia rufa. The sequence goes on along the minus strand of PVKS010003203.1, from coordinate 41,113 downwards.
TAAGCTGCTCCCATCTCTGACTTTGCAGATAGCATGTGAGATAGTCTGTCTTTTTGGTAAAAATTTGGGAATTTGAAATTCATTAATGAGTAGCTGATATATGTACCATCTCATACTGCACCAAGAAACTGCATTCTGTCTCCTTCATTGGGGTGCTGAAGCAGGAATATTTGAGGAATAGGTTGCAATTTTCCTCATACTTGTTTAGGAAATGCCTTCCACTTCTGTTTTCCTATACGGCAGAGAGCATTTTGTGTTTTCTAGCACTGTAGTTTTCATTCACCTGCAATGGAGAAATGATACCAAACTGTCTTCTCGTTGGAGGAGTAGGAGGTCAAACGTGAACATCAATGCAATTACTGCCTGTGAGCAACCAGAATAACAAAGTGGTACCTGAAATTAATAAACTATAAAAGCTGAAGCTTTTCTACCTTTTATTCCCACTTCAGTTTACTCCTTGGAGAAGAGTCCAGAGTAATGTTTTGTGTTAGAGTTAGCTCTAGGCATCAGTAAGATATTCTATTCTTCACATTTATAAATCTGTTTATAGTTCAGACACAAAAAGTCACTCATTTTTAACAAGCAGATAAATTTAGTAATATATAATATAATAATGAATTTGACTTCTCAATGTCATGCTTTTTTTCCCCCTGCTAGGCCTAAAACATTTGGGTATTGTACATTGTTTTATCTAGGGCTTTGGAATGGTTAGGGTGATATTTAACTTTAAAGAGATTGTCTAAATATTCCGAATATATACCTTTTTATTACTAATCCATGTGTATTGTGTTACGCAAAATGTTAATCAAGCCTTAAACAAATGACTTTTCAATCTAAGAACAAATGCTTTGATTTAATCTAAAGCATTATGTGCATATGTTTTTCTATTATTTCATTTTACTAGGAGGGTCAAAACTATACTCTCTACTTACAATTTCTACATGTACGATTTTATTCCATTAGGATTTTATTCCTTGAGAACCTGTTAATATTGGTGATCTTGGGGGCTGGAGTAGTGGCTCTGTGGTTACGGCACTTGCCTGGCATGCACAGGTACACAGGTTCAAACCCTAGCAACCCACATACACAACTAAGTGTCAGAGCAACGAAAGCCATGTGAAAAACTCAATAAAAATTAATTCTCTCTGTCTCTCTCTCTGTCCTTCTCTCTTTAAAAAAAAAAAAAGATTGGTGATCTTGATGGGTGAACTGGTAATTAAATGCTTGGGGAGCGTAGGCATGGTATAGAAAGAGCAAGGACAAATCCTTTTGGCATTTGAAGTGACAGAGGCATCTGGAAAGCTTGGATTTGGTTTTCATAAAGGTGCTTTGAATGGAGATTCCTTACTGGATAAGAGTGGATTACGGATCTCCAAATGGCAAGTTAGAAAAGATAGATGGAACAATCTGAAGAAGTGCTTCTTATCTGGCATCAAATGTTTAAGACCACTAATCTCAAAATTCTTTTATAGAGCCTAAATAAAAATTATAGACATTAAACATAAGATTTAATGAAGCCCTAGGCACTTTAAAATTCAATACATTTTGTTGTCTGTAAAGCTGGAATACTTTCTGACAGAAAGGACCCTATTTCCCCTTGCAGTATTTCCTCGGTCCCCACCATCTCCCAAGTCAAGCATCTTATATCTGATCGCTCATGGATATGGCTGCATTTCTTCTGTCATTTTTGAGTCCATAGCTCAGCCTTGCATTTATTCTCATTCTTTCATTGTTATACAATGGGTAATTATTATGCAACTTATTTTGTTTTTATCTCTCAAAGCCTCTTGAGTTTTTTTTCAGATCTTTTCCTATAGTTTTTCTGTTGTCTCTACTCCCTTGCCCTTGTTGTAAAACATCCTCACATCCTATTCCCTGAAACTTCCAGTTTCCGTACACTTAATCACTCCCTATAAAGCATGCCAACTGTGACCCTTCTCTCCCTGGCCTGCAGCATCCCAGATGCTTCCTGTGAGACAAATCCCAGGCTCTGACTTGTGAGGTACAGGAAGCATTGTTCTTCTTTTTTTTTCCCCTAGAGTTTGAAATGCTAAAATAGTATAAAAATGCACTACATTTTTCTCTTGCCTTTAGAATGGAGCTTCTCATTCTTATTATTTTTTTGTCCTTTCTTCTTTGGTAACCAACCTTCTACCATTTCACACCTCTGCCACCCATCTACCAGAGAATGGGCTACATACATACATGAAACTTGGTCTTAGTTGATGATGTTTCCAGTAGCAAATTTGGAATAGAAGGACATAAAAAAACTACAGGTAACCTTTGATTGTATTCTCTCTGGGAGGAAACTTGTCATAATTTTCCACAATGGGAGCTATTTTAGTATTATGACTTTTGAAATGTAATCTGATGGCCATGTTTAGATCTAGATGTATTTGCTATCCTGTAAATCTACATTTCAAACAAAACCATGAGGCAGAACTGTTAAAAGGCAGCTCTGTAGGAAATAGTGATAAAATGATTTGTCACACTCTCTTGCTCAGTGGAAATAAAGGACTTCATATCTTAGACTGCTACACTGCTAAGAGCCGAGTCAGCAGGAAGCCAACCTGTTATCCCACAGTTATTCACTCAGCAAATATTCATGACAGCCAGCTATGCCAGGCTCTGGCTGAAGGCTGAGGATGAGTTTGCAGGAAAGAGATTTCGCAAGGCCTTTGTGGAGGAGAGACAGTCAACTCTGCCTGGGGGAAGGAGGGGTGTCCATGTTAAAAAAAGTTTAAGAGATTATATTTAACTCATTCACAAAGAATGAGTAGGAGTTAGGCAGGTAAAGGGTGTTGGCAGAGGTGAGGGAAAGAGATAAGAGATAGGAAGCCAGACAGCCTGGGCAAGATGAAGACAAGAAATCAAATGCTATCTGGGAAACTGCAGGCATTTGAAGGGGTTTAGAAATATGAAGGATGAGACTGACTGGTGAAAATGAAGAGGTGTGAGATGGAGTGGAAAGAAAGGGCAGAGAGGTGGACAAGATGCTGTGCTTCCTGTCAAGGAGATTCACTCTGTGAAGATAGGGAGCCATTAAAGAGATAGACTCTAGATATCCCGCTAATGGCTAGTGGAAGATGAAATGAATATAAATGAGATAATGGGGGAGATTGTCTAAGAAGAGTCAGAAGCTTTAGTCTTGAAAGTAGTAGTTGGAATAACAGAAGTGATTTTAGAATTTCTTGGAAGTAAAATTATCCAGACTGTGTGATTTTGTTGTTTAAAAACAAAGATTGAAGGAGGTGGCAAAATCAAGACAGGTATCCAGATTTCCTGTTTAAATATTTGCTTGAATGGCAGTATAATAAACTAGAGAATAGAAGAATAGGGACAAATTTGAGGGAGAAATTCATGATTTCAGCTTTTGACATGTTGAATGAAAGCAGTTTTGTTGGCTAAACTGGCCTATAGTTCAGCATATGGATCAGTGAGGAATTGGACCAAGAATTTGAACTTGGAAGACTTTGACAAGTCTGTTGTTCATGAACTACAGTTGTAGATGAAACCACCCAGGAAGAGAACATAGCCAGTGAATATTGAAATAAAACTGTGTGCCCAGATAATATTATGTGTTTGTGCAGAGAAAACAGGCAAAAGGAGGACTGAGAGAGTGTGAGGACAGCCAGGAAGATGTGATGGTAGGGAGACCACATCAGTAGACTCAGAAGATGCAGGAAATGATCACCAGAATGAAAGTCAAGCTACCTTCTACAGGTGAAGATTGGGAAGTGTTCTTTGAGTGTGGACACTTGGAAGTTGATTGTGACCTTAGAAGGTAAATATAAGAGCAACTTCAGTTGAGTAATGGAGCAGATGTTCAACTTTACTGAATTCTGAAGCAAATAAGAGTATAGACTATACTGTTGAGAAATTTGGAGAGGGGCTAAGAAATTTAAATGATAGATCAGAAGAGAGAGTCAGGTCAAAGGAGTTTTTGTTTGTTTTTGTTTTTATTTTTCTTAGATGTTTATTGGGAGAGTATTATGCGTGTTAAAGATTATTAGGAAGAGAAGGCACAGAGGAAGGAGACAGAAACTAATTAAAGCTTTCTGGGTCTCCAGTACATTGTTTAACCCTGTGAAACTTTACCAAGGACAGAAACTCAGAACCTGCACTTTGGAGGAACAGAATCTGGTCCATCCAGTTTTGCCAACCACAGACACTCAGGAATGAAATATGCTGTCTTTCTAGTTACTACATTGCTTGGGGGTGAGTTGGGTAATTAAGTGAATTAGTTGAAGAGGTGTGATCAAACTCCTTCCTGTCTATAGACTACATGCTGGGGTTTTAGAAAATAAAGATCAGAAGGAGATTTAGAAAGGAGAATAAGAGAAGGTATTAATAAAAAATGAAAAGCAATGTTTATCAAGGATGAGTTAATTTGAAAATTGAGCTAACAAAAAGTTTTAGTATTAAGCAAATTATTCTTACCCCTTATTAACATGAATAATTTTGGGCTTCCTGTTTCTACTCAATGATTTCACCTGATTTTCAAAATAAATATTCAGTCTATGACTCTATCTGGGCACGGATTTCTTTCTCTTCCTTTCCATATATAAAAAATCATATTTTTCAAATATGTAATAATTCTGGATTACAAGTCTAAGCAAGTGGGATATAGAATTTTGGGTAAGGAATGTCTTATGTTTGGGATCATTATTAGCATTTTTAAAAATATGAAGTCATTTCATTCTTTGTGAACAAGACTAATATTTGGTATTTTTGATTATGCTGCCTAGGTTGGCCTTGCCTTTAAGGATGTTGTTCCATGCTATTTTTATGCAGGAATATTATACTTTTCCTATGGTAAAAAGTGCTTCAGAAATTTGGTAAATGAATCTTAGGTGAAATTGAGTAAAAGAATGTTTCAAAAATTTAGATCAAATCTTTTAGTGAATCAAGGGACATTTTAAACAGATCTGTTTAGGAAGCAGACATTTTTGTGAATCTGGCGCTGTCAGGCAGGAGTAGAAACATCTCCAGTAGGCAGAGTCTTATCATAGACAGACCTCGTAGATATTTCGTCAGGGTTGCCTCCACACTCCCTTTGGTGTGTCAAGCTCTGGTTAGCAGAGGTAAGTCCTGAAGCTCGCACTGAGATGCCCTGCATTCCATCCCAAGGCCACTAAACTGTTGGAGGGGAAGATGGCACAATGCCAGAGGGGTGTTTGTGAATAAACTGAATGGGGCAAGTAGAGTCCAGAGGAGCCTCAGATGTCTGGGCCTCAGGGAGACGGCAAACACCTGCAGCTCACAGGCCAGTCTGAAGCCCAGTCAAGGGAAGAGCTCCGGGGCAAAGAGTCAAGGTACACTCAAAGCAAAGGAGGCTGATGGCAAATAGCAACCGGCATGAAAAAAGAATGGATACTCTTGTTTGATTTCCACAGTCTCTGAATGTTACTTTGAATGTGTATTTCAGTGAAGTTCCTTACCATATAATCTAGTTGCTTTACTGCTACATATTATGATTATACATTATTATGATGGTGCCTCATTTTCTGTTATGGGCTCTATTGGATCTTTTCTTCCCTCAGGTTTTCTACGTGACCTTCCTTTTCTCTATTTTTGTCCTTAGCATCAGTACCACCTTCTGTCAATACACTTTCTTCGAGACATGACATCTTATTTGTCCCCTGATATGAAAGAAAAAACACTTTGAGAGAAATACCACACATCCTGCTTGTACATTCAGGGCATAATCAGAAGGGGATTTGGAAAATATGTGACTAAAGGAAGAAGAAAGATACTAGAGGAATTAGTAGTGGCGTCTTGACCAATTCAGATCCCTGGGCAAATGCCTGTTTGCTGCAAAGTATTATAGAGTCCATCCCCCATCTTTTCCCAATTTTTAAAGAGTCCTAAAAGGAGAATGGAAATCATGAATCCACTTAGACTTGTGAGTGGGAAAGATGGGCCTGCCTTATAGCATCTAGCAGTTTTAAGGTTCCTTCTGACTTAGTGAATTATATGCCCTGCCATCAAACATGAACACGCATACATATAAAAACACACAACACTGAACACATATATACACAGATAGGAAAGGCAACTTAACAATTAAAAATTAGAGATGATGTTGGATTTTTTAGTAATTATTCGATAACTACCTTACATATATCTAATCCTCTTCTTATAAGTACTTAAACGTATATTCTTGTTATAATGGCCTAATCCAGTATAAGTGTTGTTCAAAGTATGCATTAACTAATCTTCAATGCAACTAATATAAAAGGGGAAAAGCATAAGAAAATCTAGGATGTAATTTCCTGGTGTATGAAGGTTTCCCATGGAGAACAAGTGGCATCTGCTTAATTAATTATGAGAAAGATTCATAAGAAATCATTCTCCTTAAATCCCACCACCTTGTATCTGTTGGTTTTGGTCCCAGTTGATTATAAAACACCTGATGGCATCAAGGCCAGAAGTAAATAGCTCATGGCAGCCGAGAGCTCATTAGTCAGCACCGATGCATTTTTGAGATGTGTTGGGGGCAGAGGGAGCTCCAGTGATTACATCTCCAGGTGTGGAATCTCTTTAACTATAATTCTATGGCTGATCTGGAACATAGTTTCAGTTTAGGCAAAACTGTGAACTTCATGTCTAGGCAACTCCCTTAGGGAAACCTCATTACTGTGGCTGCTAATTTTGCTCAGCACCCATTGCCAAGGCAGAATGATAACACTTTTATCTCCCTAACTTACAAAGGCTACAAGGAGAGAGCCAATGGTTGTATGATTTCACAAAGCACCTTCAAGGGTGAGAGAGTCTGTAAATGAGCAATCAAGTAATAAAAGCATCAAGAAAAAATTAATGACTTGTCCTTCAAGCATGTACAACTGCTGCAGCCCATATTGGGAAATTCCATTCATTTGAAAGATTTCAAGTTTACACTCTAATTCTTTTATTCTGATCTCCGAAAGGAAAATCTATCTTGAACATTTAGTGCCTAGAAACCCATAAGCATGTAAGAATCATCATTGCTTAACCTGAACGCAGGAGCTGTGTTAAGATTGACATAGGACTAGGCTAGCTGGGCTAATAAGCTTTCAAGTACTCATAGGAAAGACACTGCAATATCACTGCATACCTTCTGTATGTGGAGCAAGTGGAACTCTCATTGGTTTTTGCTGGAAATATAAAGTGGAGCACAGTTTTGTGAACCTATTTGAGAGTTTCTAATAAAAACACATTTATCCTGTGACTAATCCATTCCATTCATGAAAAGAATTTTATGAGAACAATCATAGCAAATTTATTCATTAATTGTCCACCAAATGGAAACAACTCAAATGTCCATCAACAGATGAATGGATAAACCAACTGAGACATATACACATACACACGCACACAAACACACACACACACACAGTCATGAGGTACATAATAGCATTTAGGTCAGTGATAGACTACATGTTTGATGATGATCCTATAAGATCATATTCCCTACTGACGTTGTAGCTCTGTCTTAGTTCACATAACAATGAAATTGGTTAATGATGTATGTCTCGGAACTCATCCTCATGCTGAAGATCATGATTATTTGTGAATATTACTCAGCAATAAAAAGAAAAAACTCCTAAATACATCCAAAACATTATGTTGAGCAAAAACATCCTGATACAAAAGTACAAGTATGATTCTATTTACATAAAATTCAAGAACAGGTCAGACTCATTCATGGTGATGGAATTCAGAATAGTGATTATCTGCAGAGGTGGAACACTTATTAAATTTTTTATTTTAATATTTTATTCAAAAGACTTGTTTTAGATACCTGTAAAACATTAATCCATCATTATTTTGCTTTCATTTAAATTCAAGTGGTAGAAGTAGCAAAAATATGCAGTGGGATTAATTACAGTTCGGCAGTGTGTTTAGTGCTGGGAGACCACCCACCCTCATCACAACAAATCTATGTAGCAGGCAGGTCTGTTTTATTTTCCTTTAGGTAATCTTTTTTTCTTTCTTTTGTTCTTTTTTCTTTCCTTTTTTTTTTTTTGAAAAGTTATACACTGTCAAAGAATCAGCTCTTATAAGCAGAGATAATCTTTCCAAAAATAAAATGAGTATCTAAATTCTTAAAACTCTCAAAGCCAACTGGTCTGAAGACAGCCGGCTGTCCTGCTCCAGCCAGCTTCAAACCACAGGTGAGAATCCAACTCTGAAGGCAAATCCGATTCCCAGAGTACTAAAGACCACACCTTCACCTCAACTGCACTGACAACTGTCTTATTGCAGAACTGTGCATAATACAACTTATTTTGCAACTTTATCAATACTATGAGATAAGGTTTGGATTAGCTGAGTGTTTCAATATTTCATTGTAATTACTTAAATATAATTTCTAATAGATGCTAGATTAGGAAAGCCTTCAAGCATGCCTAATATAATGGCAAAGGGAAAATCCTGCTAAATAATCACTGAAAGCTTTTCAGTTATATACACTTTTATAACACAACTTTACCAGTGAAAATAATAAATGGTAGCTCCATTTCCCCATGAGAGCTCACAATAAAAGAAAAAAAAAAAAAGAAGAAGGGCTGGGGATGTAGTTCAGTGATAGAGCACTTGCCTGGTATGCACAAGGCCCTGGGTTCCATCCCTAGGACTACAAATAAATAAATAAATAAATAAAATTAAATTAAAAAATGAAGAAACTAACGTGGGTATTTGTCAACTTTTCTGGAAGATTATGAACTGAAAATGTCCTAAAATTAGCCAGAACTTTATATTTATTTTAGCTATGATACCTCAAAACTTGTATTTTAAAAATGCTGATAGCTCATTAATTTTTAATTCTTGTTCCATGGATTAGGCCAATTCTAGGGATGTGGCACAACATTGCCAAGAAACTAAAACAGGAAGCTTGGGTTCAGAAGTTTAACTAAGAAATCTCTTCTGTCTATAACAAAATCACCAACTGAAATCACTTCTACTAAAAATTATCACTTCAAAATTCACACAAAGCGAGTTCAAAGAGACACAGCAGAAAGTACCACGTGAAGCATGTCCATCTAACACGGATAAATGGAAAAGGATAAGCAGCAAAGACCTCAAACGCCCACACGTGCAAACACTGGTAGGCATACTTCCGTGAACAACAAGAACTGAATCATTCGGTAATCTCTGTATGGCTTGTATTAAAGACATTTCTATGTCAATGCCACAGTGCAGTCAAATGAAGTGCTAAGTGAGTATGGCAAGCAGCCTCTGCAGGATGTTGCTCTAGGAAATGCCCTCTTCCTGCTCAGGAATTCCCGTTTTAACGGAGAACAGATTTGCAGCATGTGGTTGGGGATCTCAGAACCCTGGACTTTGAGGGCATAGCAAGTGGTAGGGTGCACAGCTTCTTAGAGACCTCGTAGGGCTCAGTGTTGCTGATGAAGGAGAACCCGTCCTATATCTGGTGTAAGAACTGGCTCACTTCAAAGGGGTGTCAATGTCCCCGCTGCCCACACTGTTAATGCACATCTGCATCAACTCTCCAGTCAAATTGGCCACTCCTGGGAAGGTAGTCAATAGGTGTGACTTTCAGTTTCCAAGTTACAAGCTGACTTTCTTGTGCATCAGGAGAGGGAGTCTTGTTTGCTTTCCCGCTGTCTTCTGTTGTAAATAGCAACTGTGTGTTGATTTCATCCATACTGATTAATGATCGTGCTTTGATGAAGTGTTGAAAGGAGACAGCCTCCACGTATTCCTGCAGTCCTGTAGTGATGGCTCCATGGAACTGGTGCACGTCTTCTGACAGCTCTTGGGCTACCTGTGATAGCTTTTGTCTGACACCATCCAATCTAGTTTCTGATTCAGTCAAGATTTCTTTCATATCGGGAACACTTATAATTCTGTGGGGTAGAAATCAGGTCCTCTTACTTTCCACAGTTATGTCCAGACTGAGTTTCACTAGTCTCTCCTACTTGTCATGCCTTACATCCAGTTCCTGCCAAAATGACTTGAAGGCCACCATCACCGGCAAAGATGCACTGACAACCTTGCCCTCTTTCCTCTGGCTGTGCCCGAAGTTGTTGTGCTTCCTCTTCCTGAAGCCTTTGGATCTTTCTTTGCTGCTCATATCTGATGATCTTCTCTGAGATGTAGGGAGACTGAAAGCGACAAAGTGCAGTGAGCACCCAGGGAGCCACCCAGGAGATGCCTGTTATTAATTTCGAGGGAGCTGTAAAAATGTTCTAGAGTTGGTAAAAAATATTCTATAACTTGACTGGGTTATACTCGGGGATAATGCTATGTACAATTTCATCAGGATGTATAATAAGGGCTGGAGAGGTGGTCAGCAGTAGAGTACATACCTGATATGCATAAGGAGCCGGGTTCCATCCCCATAACCACATACACAACTAGGGGGAGGAAAAACAAAAAACAGATGGAAAAATAAATTTTTTTTTCTTTCTCTCTTTCTCTTTTAAAAAAATCTATACTAAAGATTTTTTCTTTTACTCTATGTAAATTATACCATAATATTGTGAGCATAAAATCTTAAACATCTCATTAGCACTTGTAAGGGAACAAAAGATTAAAAAGGAAATTTGTGTGAGTCCTGAGTAAGAACAACTGGAAGAAACAGTAGGAGTGGTGAGCACACATTAATTTAGTTTAAGTTATGCCTTTCATGGTGTTTTCGGTGAGGCAGAGGGAGTTTATACATTATTGATAAAGGACAGGATGGATAGTTGACCTTCGGACAGATAGTTGGTGGTTGGCCTACTGATACAGAACCCTGCTTTTGCCAAAGAGCATGTGAACTCAGCTCTGTTTCACCATCTTAAAGGCCATATAATTTCAGTTCAACAAGAGACAGCACCTTTAGCAAGGCAATGTTGTCTAGAAGTAGCAGAAGAGATGGTGACAGAGGATACTTAAGGGCATGGTGGCAGTAGAGCTTAAAGCCTGTGAAAAGTTATACTATACCCAGTGTGTTACAAGTTGTTTCAAAATATATGTGAGAGCATTGACACCCCAAGTCATCACTGGGACAGGGATTTTTTTTTTCTTTTTAGAGAAAGCTAATATTTTATATGGAAAAGTGATAGGATGAGTCAAAGACATTGATATACAAACTGTTGTGACTATACCTGTTCTTGAAACTAACAAGTTTAAGGATATTGGGTTACATTAAAAAGAACATGGGTTGTATGCTTTTGGACCCCAGATTCAAAATGATGAGTTTGATTAGTTTGATTAGGTTTGTCTATCAATTAACATGTAAGCAGTTGGAAACTGACTTTCAGTTTCCAGACTTTCAAAATAGTAGAGGTGAACTTGCCAGGGTTTTGTAAACTCCCATAGAAAGGAGCTGCCAAGTGAATGAATCTCCATGGAGTGAATGGGTATGCTCAGTTGGAGTGGATCCCCAAACAGAGGGAGGCTTTCTTTTAAAAAGAGTTACTGGTGTACCAGAATGCTCAGACTGAAGGTTCCCATCCACGGAGTGGCCTAATAGCATGTCATCAAGATGAGAGTAGAAGTCACAAAAAATCCTCTTTTTCCCAGCACAGAGGTATTTTTGAAAATAGAGGAAATGTTCATTCATGAGCCAGTTACCCTTCCAAAGGCAGAAGTGCAGGGAATTTCCCCAAATTTGCATAGCAGGTAATAAAGCTAACCCAACAAGTAAAAGTTTAGCTTTGCAACAGTTGGAAGGCCTGAGTGGCAATCTCTATCATGTTGAATTCAAAACCTTAACATTACATTGCTATAACAGGAGACATATAAGACCTGGGGAAGAAAAGTATTTTAGTTTTATAATTAGAAAACATTCCTGGTCCATAAAAGGTATTATTTGGTTCTGTTTCTATACAAAGATAAATTTCTTAAAACCTGAAGAAAGAGTATGATGTAGTGGATGGATACTGGATCCAAATAGACCTGCGCTTGCATTTTGCCTTCACCAGCTCTTAGTCATTCTTCATCAGCGTAGGTTGGGTAAGTTTGTGCAGCTACCAAGTTTACTTCTCACTCACGTAGCATGTCTCATTAGGTTTGCTCTCATTTTACTCTCAGATTTCCTCTCTCCAGAACCCAAATAGAAGAAGCACCTCATCCTTTGTTGTTGAGGACAGTGTTGGCCTCGTGGGAGATGGAGAAAAGAGATGATGATTTTTATTCTCATTGGTCTACATAGGCATGTGGCCAAGTCCATGAGTGGGAACTGTATAACCTTGATGCAGGGAAGGGCCCATTGGAAATGGCAGAGGATATTTGCAATATAATCTATTTCCATGAATTTAGTGAGGTTGCTCTTTCAAATCTCAGCTTCCTTCAACTGTAAAACAAAGCTAATACTCCTTGACTTAAAGAGCAGTTCCCAGCAAACACATGTAAATTATGTGGATTTGAATACACTGTGAGCAAATCTAGCACTTTTTTCTTCCTTTGTAGTATTTGTGAATATGGATAAGGGCTGATTTACATGGCTGTGAATTTCCCAGTGTTCAGAAATTAATTAGTTAATTTCTTGATAGAACACAGATCCCTAACAATTATTTGTTGATCACCAGTCCTACTATGTGCTCTACAAGTCTTTAATTTGGAAGAATTTTATTTAAAAATTTAGCAACTTATGCACTTGTATTATTGAATATAAAGTATGTACTTTGCATTATTGAATACAAAGTACAGTAGTGTTTCCATTAAGCTTCACAAATGAGAATATGGGAGGGGAGGAGAGTAATATTATTCACATTTGATAATTAAATATATTAGTTCAGTAAAATTTACTTAAAGAAATCATTAATTTATCAACAAAGTTTTAAGACTCTTTTCTTCTGAATATTGAATAGTAGTACGTGTACATTACAGAAAGCTGAAAATATAAAGGATTTAAAACAAAAATAATCATAAGTAATCACACTCCAAGATAACCTATGGATATTAATACACATGCATATAATATTGCATACAACTGGGATCATAATTCATATAGTATTTTTTCATAGTCGATTTCTTCACTTACTGGCATTTCTTTCCTTTCTTTTAAATTATTACTTTTAAAAAGATACTCAGTGGTGGCTGGAGTGGTGGCTCAGCGGTTAAAGCGCTTGCCTGGAATGTGTGAGGACCTGAGTTGGAATCCCAGCACCACGTACACAATTAAACGTCAGAGAAATGAAGGCCAGATGAAAAAAATAATAGAAAATTGATTTTCTTTTTCTCTCTCTCTCACTGTCCCTCTCTCTTTAAAATAAATAAATAAAAGATACTTAGTATCCTTCTACCATATATCATCTATTCATCTATCTTTAGATAGTCCATGAATAACTCAGCCTTCTCCTATTGGTGACTACGTTATTATATTATGATTTTTTATTTTGACTTGTTTTGCAATTAATACAACAGTGGATTAAACATCTGTGTGTATGTATCCTTGTTTGCATCTGAAATTATTTATTAAGACTAGGATTCTAAAAGAATAACGAGGTCAAAGGAAATATTTCTTTTTAAAGTACTTGCTACATGCTACTAGTTTGTTTTTCAGAAATTTTGACAACATTTTAGCAAACATTTTGACTTCTTATCAGAGGCATAGTACTGATGGGGTGAGGATTGGGGGTAGGTAAGGATGAGAGGTTGGAAGTTGTGATACAGACATGAATAAGACCTTAAAAAGAAAAAAAGATCTGGCCTAGGGAGAGAAAAAAGATTGTAAACAATGATGAGGGATAATGTGGGAAGACCTGAGTGTGGGCTAAAACACAAAGCAACCAAGGTCAAGATGTTGCGTGGGAATGGTGGTATTTAGAAATCCTAGCCTGGAGGAATAATTTACAGTTTTGTGTAGTGGTTGGTTTGGTGAGCAGGTAATAGGCTAATTAGTGAGGGTAGGCATGTGTAGGCTTTCTTCAATGTCATAGAGCTAGTTAATCCCTGTGACCTGGGCCTTCTGATCCTGTTGTCAGTGCCCCTTGCGCCATGCCACACTGCCTCTAGGACAAAGCATATGCAAGTACTGTAAAGAGTCAGATTACAACACCAGCCATGGTGCAACCCTGAGTGATGGAATGTGTGACATAGACTCATGTTCCTGAGGCTAGTGCTTCTCCGCCCAGGGACTCAGAGTTAGCCCAGGTAGATTTCAACACAATTACTGAAAATGTGCTTTCTCAGTTCTCATGACCTGCAGATTGGTTCACTGTCTTCCGCTGACTCTACCTCTGACCTTATCTTTCGTGTGGGGAATCTAGCGGGCCATTGTATTGACAAAGCTATTTTTCTTGATGTTCTCTTCCCACTATCTTCCAACAAGTGTTTGGGATATTCCTTTCTCATGCTCTTGTAATTTAACTAATTTAAAAGTGATTGGACCCTACTTCACGCTAGCACATCTAGCTCCTGGAGGTAGAAGTATGAACATAAGGTCAGAACTCTCTTCACAGGATGTTTTTATTTCAGTGAGGGGAGACAGAAAAAAATCAAGTTAATGAACAGGGTGATATATAGAGACTGACTTATGTCATAATAAGGTGAAACTGAAGGATAGGATAGTGATGGGGATGGGTCATACATAGGTTGATGGACAGGGAAGAACTCTTTGAGAAGGTATCTGTAAACTAAGAATGGAACTGCAGAAAGGGCTCAACTTTGTGAAGACTGAGGGAGAGTGTTATTCACAGAAGAAACACCAGATGCAAAAGTTTCTGGATCTGAAACAAGCTTTGTGTGTTCAAGAAGTAGCAAGATCTGTGTGGCTGGAAGTAGTGAGTGGAGGGGGAAAAGGATAAAAGATGATTTTAGAAACATAGGGGCCAGGTCCTGCGGGATCAAGCAGGCTATGATAGGGAGTTTCAATTTTACATTTATTTCAATAAGACAGTATTAGAATGCTGGCTACTACAATGAATATGCTTGTTTGAAAACTAATAATAATAGAATACTAATAGCAATAATTCACAGATGATGAAAAAAGGTTTGGGTCTCCTTTTCTCAGTTCTCTGATCTCAGAGATCAGAGTACCAGACGATAATAACAGGATTGAATGAGGTGAACTTTTGCAGGCATTGGCAGAGTTTGGCCAGGTGGCTAGCAAGGGGCTAGTGTGTAAAAATCACCAAAATATGGGGCTTGGAGAAGGAATAGGCTTCTCAGTGGGATGATGGAGAAGATAGATTCATTTTGCACATTTCATTAGTGAGTTGTCTATTGAGTATCTGGATAGATTTTTCAGCAAATCTTTGGTAGGCAGTCTGAAACTATTATGAAGAACTTGAAATAGAAATACAGATTTAAAAGCCCTAAACAAATGGTACTTCACATACAATTTTTGTGGGAAAACGCGGTTAAAATATTAAATATTATATTTATTGAAGAAGTAAAATCTGAGTGAGACAATTGTTTTAGAAATCATTTACCATCTAGACTACAGTAACTGATAGACTACTTAGTAACTATTACAACTTAAGAAGCTTAGTTTCTTACCAGTTAAACATGGGGTTTTGATACCGGCTATGGGAAAATTGCCATTCTGTTAATGTGAGCTCAAATTTCAAATCACATTTTTGGAGGCAAAAAAGTTGCTTTTAAAAATGTGAGAATATTTTGAAAGTGAATTTAGGTATAGAACTCTAGGAAAGAAAATATTATGAGGTAGAAAGAAGGAAAATGATAGTGATATTGAAGAGCAGGGGTCAAACAACTAAAAAAAAAAATAAAAGCTCACCAGTGGTACTGACAGCAGGACCATTTAAAAGATGAAAAAGAGAAATTTCTCAGCATGAAACAGATAATGTGTTGTCTTTATTTTAATATTTGAAATAACAGCTTTGATAGACAGCAATGTGATAGAGATAATAAAATTAAAAACTTTTGATGCTACCTTTCTAAGTATTGTACTTATACTAATTTTTATATTTTTGAATGAGGTCCCTAGAATGGTAAACATGTCCCTAAATTTTGCACATGAATCATACAAAATAAATTGGATTTAAAACCATTTTGTACTACATTCATTTATCTGTGGTCCCTCTGTAACTTTTATTTATCTGTGATTTTCTTTCCCTTTTTATGTTGACTAAAGTGGATGAGAGATGTGATAATCGCAGTCAAGGCAATGAATAGAATCACTCAGGATAACCCTATAAAGTAGTGGTTCTTATAGTAGAGGATTAGGGGAGGCTTCATTATTTGTTTCTTTTAAAATGTGGACAGCCTTGAGCATGTTCAGAAGCTAAAAAGAAAGATACAGGAATGAAAAGGAAGAATTGCAAGGCCTTGAGAAGGCAAAAGAAGATGGTCTCTGTGATATGATCATACCTGTGATATGATTAGCTTTCACTAGAAAAAGAAATTATTCATCCACTGATTCCTTATAGAATTAATTGGGGAAAATGAGGTATTATTCTATAGGATGTAAGATGGAATAACCTTTATCTTCTTTGTGAATTAGAAGGAAAATCTCTGTTGTGAGTGAGAGAAATATTGGTGGAGTTGGTAACTTGAAGAGAGGGCAAGTATTTTTGAAAGATGCAGGATGTTGTTGAATGGGGGTCAGATAGAAGGATGGCAGAATAGCCCTGAAGTCCCAGTTGTGATAGGAGATCACAGTATAATGTTCACATGATTAATGGTTGGATATATTGAGGGTTGGAGTTTTGCTGGATGATTGATTTTGAAGAAAAATAAAATTGATAAAGTCAACATTTTATGGCCTATATGATAGGATCACATGATTTCAGGATAGAGAAGTAAAAAGAAGTGCCAGATAGATTGAGAGAAAATGAAGACCTTATAAAAGTGGCACAAAGGACGAAGCATGAGAACATTTTTCATGGAACAAAGTAGGCAAGAACTGGGTGTAAGATGTTGAAATTAAAGAGTTTCAGAGTGGTGTTTTAGTTTGCTCATGCTGCTACAGTAAAATATCATAGATTGGGTGACTTAAAACAAAAGAAATTCATTTTCTCATAGTTCCAGAGGCTGGAAAATCCAGGATGAAGGTGCTACCTGATTCAGTTCCTGGTGATGGTGGTCTTCCTAGCTTGCAGATGGCTGCCGTCTCACTGCATCCTCACATGGCAGAGAGCAAGTGAGCTCTGGTGTCTTTTCTTCTAACAAGGCCACCAGTCCAATCTGATTAAGGGCCTATCCTTATTAACTCATTTAGGTATATAGCATGAATTCTCGGGGCATGTAAATAGTCCATAACATTCCATTCATGGCCTCGTTAAATTCAATGCATGCTAATGCATTCATTCCATTCCAACAGTCTCCAAAGTTGTAACTCATTCCTGCATCAACTCTAATGTCTAAAGTCCAAAGCCTCATGGGAATATCATCTCAATCAAATACTGGTGAGACTTGAAGAACAATTCTGAGGCAGAATTTCTCTCCAGTTATGAACCCATGAAACAAGACAACTTATGTGCTTCCAAAATTCAGTGGTGGTATAGGCATGTGGATTGACATCCCCTTTCTGAAAGGTAGAAACACGAAAGAAAGAAGGGATAATAGGTCCCAGGCAGGTCCAAAATCTAGCAAGACAAATTTCATTAGATCTTAAGCCTTGAGAATTATCCTCTCTGGCTACTGTTCTTTCTTTCAGGCTTCCTGGTTGGTATCATCACCACCAAGTCTTTGTGGAGTGGAGTGGCCCTGCCCTCCTGGCTGTCTATGAAGACCCTTCCCTCTGAAATGAAATATGTAATGCTCAATGGTAGACTATAAGCAGGGTGATAAGATGAGTAAGCATATTTCTTCAATAGCCTTTTTACTTCTATGATTAGTTAACACAGAATCATCTTCTTTGGAAATTGCTTGGAACCCTAACATACTCCAGGGTTCAAGTTTTCTGCGAGGCCACTTCCATATGTCCTCTCTGACCTGTCCTCCTACCTCCCAGATTTGCCACATTCCAACTAAGACCCTTAGTATTTGCCACAGTAGAATCTCATTCCCTTGTGGTCAGGTCAACAAGAAAGCTGTTATTTAGAACTGACTCAAGAGATCTTTCAGCAGCTCCTGCTCTTAGAGTTGTGCACTTTAATTATCAGCTTTGGTTACAAGGCCCTCACCGTCCTCATGTCACCCAATGATGAAATTGCAACAGTGGGGCCTTCAGGATGCTGCCTCAGCCCTTAAGCTGACTCAGACTACTTCCCAGGGAACATTGGTGGTACAGGAAGAAGACCCTCAACTTCCTGTTCCTTATGTTCCTTAACCCCAAATGAAATACATTGGCATTTTCATTCACCCAAGGCTTTTCTCTCCCCTAAGGAGGGGAGAGTCCTTCCTTCTCTCTGTTTAGGACCAAATCCTTTTTTTATGTTTTTTCTTTTTCTTTTTTTTAAAAGAGAGTGAGGGACAGTGAGACAGAGAGAAAGAGATTTTTTTTTTCTTTCTTTCTTTTTTTTTTTTTTAAGTTTTTCATGTGGCTTTCATTGCTCTAAAAATTCTTTGTGTATGTGGTGCTGGTGTTCAGACCTCAGCATGCCAAGCAGGCACCATAACTACTTAGCCACCACTCCAGCCCCTTCTTATGTCCTTTTAACTCTATTCTGTCTTCTTAGAGACCTGGCTCCATTGACTTTCTCTCCTTTTTAGTTTTCAATCTTTATTTCAGTGCTTCTTTCTTTTCATCAGGTAAACAGCTTCTATCTTTAAAAAGACAAAGGGAAACCACCTTAGCTGAGACACCTTCTCTTTTGGTAGCATCAGTTTTCTCTCCTCCCTCTCATAGTTTACCTTTATTGCCCATCTTCTCTGCCCTTCATCCATAACTATTCCATTATTCACTATTTTAGATCCTAAGCTGGTTGCTGACCATATGATCCTGGGAATTTCTCTTACTGAAATCACAAATAAACTCTTTGCTGCTACTTTGAGTAAACACTGTTCAGTCCTTACCTCTCCCTCACATTGTCCCAATTTAATCTCCTCTGTGGGTGATTTTCCTCTTTTCTCCTTTAAATGTTGGCTCTCACCAGAATCATTACCGGGCCACTGCCTTTCTCACAAGACAACTTTCCAGACTGATCTTGTCTTCTTTCACATCTTCAAACATTACCTGAGTGTGGAATGTTCCCAAGTCAGTACTTCCAGCCCTCAGCTGTTTTTCAGTCTAGATTCGCACCTCCTGCCTAAGAGACACTTCTCCAGAGGTTCCATAAGTAACTCAAACAGCATTGCAAAAACTGCACTCAGCATCTTCCCCTTCTCCACATCCCTCCTGCCTTTGCTTCTTCCAGTTATATTTAGCAGGAAGGCCGCCATCCATGCAACGAATACAACTGGAAGCCTGACAGACATTCCTTATTCCCTTGCATCTCCGTCTCAAATGGTTCTCCTCAAATCCCACACTCATCTCTCCTCTTTTTCTATGGGTTTTCCACCTTTGCAGGTGTTTATTGTGTCTCTCTAGGATAAAGACAGTCTTTTAACCCATTCCTTAACTTCACATTTCCTCACCTTAGTCCACTCCCACACTGACAATGGAGGGAAATTTCTAAAATGCAATTTGAATGGTAAATATAGCTATCTTCAGGTAACTTGTGAGAACATCTTTCCAAATCAAATAAAACCTCTGTTAATTAGGGCCAGCCTCTTTTCTTACCATTCTCTTCTCCTTTCCCATGTCTTCCTCTTTATTCCCCTTCTTCATATTTACTTTTTCTTAAATCATTCAGACCTACCAACCTGAATAGACTATACTTTTTTTTTTCTGCATTTGTGCCAACACTTTCCTCTGCTACGCACACCACATGGTCACTCTTCCTTCCTCTTTAGGTGCTTTTTTCAATACCTCCAGTGCCATCAGAGATGGCTCTAGCTGGCATCTCTGATGCATTAAACTTGCATTTGAAACTAATATAGTTTTTTTCCTTGTGCATACTTAGAATTCCTTATGTGTCTATCTCCCTCACTAATATGGTAGCTCCCAGAGATTGGGAGGAGTCAAGTGTGCCTCTTTTTCTCCAGAACTAAGAAGAGGGAAGGACTAGACACAAAAAAGGTGCCATATAAATTAGTGAAGAACTACATATCTGTACAAGTCCTGATAGGAGTTGTATTTGGACTGGATATGTTTAATTTGCTTCGAAATCTTCTGATTTTGAGTTTTATTGACAACTTCATGGTTTCAGAAAAACTACTTTAAAACCTTTGTAGTGTTGATTTTCGTTTATAGAGAAGACTGTAAAAAATCTCCTGAGTACCAGTTCCTCTATCACATAGCAGTGGCTAAATAATAAACATTTAATAAAATTAAAATTAGCTTTTGTAAGAAAAGCACCTTATTAATAAATATACAATTCCTCTTATAGTGTGAATAAAAATTTATTTCTTCAAGTTTTTTTCTTTTAGCAAAGCTAGCACTTGTTTGGTGTTTGAAAATCATTCCTATTTTATCTGAAATAATCATTTGTTTAAGTTCTTCTCTGGGAAATCTTATGTTGGTCCTGTCAGTAGTGTGTATGTGTGTGTGTGTGTGTGCGCACGCGCGCGAGCGAGCGCAACTATTGTTTGTTTTCTTAGATTTGTGGAAAGGAAATAGTGTATTTACTGCTCACTTCAGCTTTCTCTGAACTCCCTTCCTATGTGCTCAGGAACATGCATCACACTGAAGTTAACTATTTCCTGACAAATGTGGAGCATATGTTCATGTAGACAAGAAGGAAGCAGAATGACAAAACTAATTCAGGTAAGCATGTCTGCAGTTGAGATTTCATTTCCTGAGAAGCCAGGTTTGGTGTGTGACTAATTTGAACACATCTGAATGAACGGACTTCTAAAAATTAAATAAAATGAAATAATCTAAGAAAAATATTTTGAAAATTAAGAGTATAGCTGATTACAGATGCATAAATTGAAGACCCTGATCTGCTATCATGTAGTGACCTATAAAAAATGAAGGAATTAGATGTACTGCATATGTTCTTTATGTAACTGATATTGAGTTATTTACCATCATATTTTTTAAACATTCTGGAGATGTATTATAAAAAAAATTAGTGACTGAAGATAAGTGAAGAGTGCTCTCATTCTTATTGTGCTTTGGTTGTTTTGTGAAAGTTGAAAAGTTATGACTAGTTCTCTGAAACAAGCAGAATAAAGATGATGTATCTTGTATATATTGCAAAAGATCATAATTCTTGTCAAGTGAAACACATCTGTTCTGCATAAAGCACTCAGCTATGTTAGTGAATGTTTATTTTTCTTTCCACATTTTAGCATCAAACATTATATATAGTGTTTCTTGTGGATATATATTCCTGAAGCAAAGTCTCTCTTGGCACATAAATACATAAACTTTTTGATTAGTATTAAATAATATTGACCTGAACAAAATTGCCACATCTGAAATTAGACATAGCATGAACTAAAGGTAAGGAGAATTAGAAAAAATACAAATTCATTGGCCTAATTAAATGCCGTAGAAATGAGCCTGAGAATTTGCTTTTTATGAACTCTTTAGGTGATGTTGAAGAATAGCCAGGTTTGGGAAAAGTGCTGGCAAGAACCAAATTCTCTGCATGGAATTCATTTTAACATCTATCATAATGTTCCCTAGTACTTTGTGCAGATAGCCAACAATGTTCCTGGCTGGTGACAAGGGATAAGGGAGCAGGTGTTTCCCTCTTGCTTCCCTCATATAATGATAAATGCATGTGTGATGGGTAGACATTAGTTGGCTAAAGCATTGAGTTTGACCCATTGGAATTGTCAGTTGGTGTTTGGTGAGAAACATGGAGATTCCTTTAGTATAATTTATCATTTTAGAGTTGAGGAAACATTTATAGAGATATTAAGTTACTTGGCAAGATCACATGGATAGTTCTGGGAAGACTTGGAAATAGAAGTCAGGTCTCCTGAGACCTCGTCAAGTGCCTTTCTCAATTAAAAACAAAGCTCTTTATAATCAGACTTCATCCTAATTCTCTAATCTTATTTCCTATTATACTTTTAATATACTGTTAAATTTTCCTCAGAACCCTGAACTTTTTACAATATAGTAGACGTCAGTTGTAGTGCCAGTTTAGAGCCACTTTTTCCTTCTTTTGGTAAAAGCCCTTGGATTTTCGTTGTAAAGCCAATTATCCTTCACTTTCACCTGAAATGAGTGAGGGTTCCAGTCCTCGAGGAACAGGGTGTGACTCAAACCAGGATATTTGGAGATTGAGTGATTGGGTCAGGGAGACTTATCCAAGTCAGCAAGGGTCAGACTGTCCACTTTGTTTTGAACCATTAGGAAAGAGCCACTTTCTCCACTGTGGTGCTCATGGGTAGGAAGCAGTAACTGCTGCTAGATTTGGCAGTAGTTGAGAAGACCTTGCCTGAGAATTGAGTTATCCCAGAAAATAGAATCATGTGGAGAAAAGACATTTTACGTATCTGTTATCAAAACTAGATGTGTGAGCCTAGTTCTGTGGTTTACAGAATAATTCCTGGATTATATAGTTAAAGTTACAGATGAAAGAGATATTTGGTAACATATGTGGTTCCGGCATTTTGCAATTACTCTATTATCATACTATACTACTGATCCTCTTAATTTCCTCTTGGAAAGCTACTCCTTAGAAAAGACAAGAGTTACCTAAATTGTTACACATATTGCTCACACAAACCAATTGCCTGGTTATCAGTAGTTTTTTTCCTGATGTCCATTAGGTTAAACATGTGGGAAATTATTTCATAACTACTAAACTACTAGACTAGACCCCCACAATTTTATTGAACAAAAATTCGTTTTTTGTGGTTTTTAAATTTTTATACTGGAAGAGATAATATTTTAAAAGAAATGTATAAATTATTCTGTGTAGAAGGTAGTAAGTGATATGTTTAAACAAAAATAAAACAGGAAGGCCTCAGTCTTCACGATGGTCCCCATAGAACAAGATTGCAGTGAATCTGGAGTTTAGATTCTCTTAAATAAACACAGGGTTGAGGCCTTCCACAGTATACACTGGTGCCAGCCTGACACTGTACACCTAACAGGCAAGCTGACCACTATAGACTGAGGCTCCAGACCCATCAGCCAGACAGACACTTTGGAGTCAAACACTAGCACTAGGTTGTCCTTCATGGATACAGGTTTCAAGCCTACTCCCACAGATTCAGTAAGCTGATCCATCTAAGAGGACCCTAGTACAAACTCAGCTCTAGTGGACCCAGGAATCAGGCTCAGATTCAGGCTTTAGGCTGTCTCCTGTGGAGCAAGGTCACTTAGCTGCTGACCTAGGTGCCAGGTTAGCCTGCCTGAGGATTCTAGCAGCATGCCCTACTGCAGATCATGCCATGTCAGATAACCTGTATAGAATCTCTAGGTCAGCTGCTAGTGAGGGGCTTACCCTGCTGAAGCCAATTTTTAAAGACTAGAATAGATGTCTACTTCTTCAAATGCATAAAAAACTCATGGCCACATGATTCATGAATAATCAGGGGAATATGATGCCTCTAAAAGAACAAACAAAGCATCAGTAACTGACTCTAAAGAGAGACTTACAAGCTAGCTGAAAATGAAATCAAAATAGTCTTAAAGAAGTTCAATGAGCTACAAAAGAACACAGACAACTGAATGGAAACCAGAAAATAATATATGAATAAACTGAAAATGTCAACATATTGATAGAAATCATACAAAATCTAACAAGAATTATGGAATTAAGGAACACAATGATTAAAATGAAAAATTTTAGAGAGAACTTCCACAGCAGACTTGATAAATCAGAAAATAGAATCGATGAGTTCACAGAGAGGTCTTTCGAGAGTCAGTGAAACAAAAATTAAAAAAAATATATACAAAAGATTGAAGAAGCCTGTAGAATTATGGGCACCATCAAACAAAACAATATACATATTATAAGATTTCCCGAAGGAACAAGGGGAAAAGAAAGTGGCAGGAAGACTGTTTAAAGAAGTGGTGACAGAAACCTTTCAAAATCTGGAGAGGGGAATGACCATTGAGGTCCATGAAGTTCATATATACCCAACTAATTAAATACAGAAAAATCTTTTCTACAACATGTTAAGATCAAAGGCAATGAGAATTTTGAAAGCTCTCAGAGAAAAACAACTTGTCACATACAAGGGAAAGTTCATAAAGCTACTAGCAAGTTTCTCAGCAGAACTTTGCATGCCAGAAGAGAATGGGATGATATATTTAAAGTTGTTGAAATAAAACACTGTGAACAAAGAATAATGTAATTGGCAAGGCTCTCCATTAGAAATGAAAGACAGATAAAGACTTTCTAGGGCAAATAAAATCTATGGGAGTTCATTTCCAACAGACATGCCTTATAAAAAATGCTAAAGGGAGTTCTTCAAGTTGAAATGTAAATATATTAACTAATAGCATGAAGACATATGAAAGTATAAAAGTTACTTAAGGTAAGGGTAAAGTTAAATTTGGAATAGTCTAGCACTATAATGGTGATGCATAAATTATTTTTAACTTAAGTATAAAATAAAATATAAAAGTGTTAATTATAATACAATAATTTGTTAATAGATATGTGATGTAGAAAAGGTATAAATTATGACATCAGTAACATAAAATGTGGAAGAAGAATAAGTTAAAATATTGAGTTTCTATATATAGTAGAAATTAAGCATTATCAACTTAAGATATATTTTATGCAAGCCTATGGAATCTACAAAGAAAAAAATCTATACTAGATACACAGAAGAGAAAGAGAAAGGAATCAAAATATGCAATTGTAAAGCCCATCATATCATAAAGAGAGCAAGAGGTGAAAAATGAAACAAGGAAACTATAAAAGAATTAGAAAATTATTATCAAAATGACAGTCCTTGCACACAAATAATTAAGACTAAATGGATGAAATTGTCCCTTCAGACAACAAAGCCTGGCTGAATGGATAAAGCTCCAACTACATGCTCCTATAAAAGATTCATTTTAGTTTTAGGATACATATAGGTTGGAAGTGAAGAGATGAAAAATGATATTCCATTCAAAGAATAACCAAAGGAGAGCAGTGATACCTACACTTAAATCAGACAAAGCAGCTTTCAGTTAATAACAGTAAAAGGAGGTTTTTATATAAAGACAAAGGGTGTGAATTCATCAAGACAATATAGCAATTGTGGAGATATACATGCACCCAACATTGGAACATCTAAATATGTAAAGCAAATATTAACAAAGCAGAGGAATAAATAGTATTTTAATAATATTAGTGGACTTTAGTATCCCACTTGCAGTGATGGAGGGGTCATTCAGAGAGAAATAAGTAAGAAAACAGTGAAACTGAACAATGCAGACATTTATAGTTCCACACAAGAGCAGCAGAATACACACATTTCTCAAATGCACATGGAACATTCTCCAAAACAGATAATAAGCTACAAAACTAATCTTAACTAATTCAAGCAGTCTGAAATTATCTTTTCTGATTATAGTGATATAAAATTAAAAATCAGTAACAGAAAGAAAATTGGAAAATTCACAAATACATGATTATTAAATAGCATACTCCTGAACACTCAATGGGTCAAAGAAGAAATAAAAAAGGAACTTCAAGATATTTTGAGGAAAATGAAAACAGAAACAACATTTCCAAACTTATGAGATGAAACACAAGCATGGAAAGCTTTTAGTTATAAACGTACTACTATAGTTTGTATACAGCTTGAGTATATTCTCCAAGAGTTCTCATGCTGGGATTATGGTCCCTAGTGTGGTAGTGTTGAGAAGTGGTGGGACCTTTAGGAAGTGAGGTATAATGGGGGCCTGTGGTCCTTAGGTCACTGAAGGAATTGTCAGAAGGAATATGGTAACACTCATTCACTGAATTCCTGAGCTTTCACAAGAATGAGTTGTTACGAGTTTGGCATCCTCTTTTAAGGTTTAATATCTTCCCACACATTCTTCTACTGTTGTGACTTCATTCACCATTAAGCCCTCACCAGAGCCTTTACAAACGGGGCTGCCCAACTTTGAACTTTCAGCATCCCAAACTGTGAGCTAAATAAATCTCTTTATAAAGTTAGCATGCCTCAGGCATTTTGTTATAGTAATAAATAATGGACGAATACACTTATATTGAGGAAGAAACAAGTTCTCAAAAAATAACCTAAATTTACATTTTCAGTAACTAGAAAAAATGAAATAAGGAGACTAGTTAGGAGTAAGGAAATAATAAATGTCATAGTAGAAATATATGGAGACTAGAAAAAGTATATAAAAGATAAATGAAACTGAGTTTATTATTTAAAAATATAAACAAGATTTATAAACCTTCATGTAGAATAAGAAAAAAAAGGAGGGCACTCAAATAAATAAAATTTAATATGAAAGAGGAGACATTGCAGCTGATGTTACAGAAAAACAAAAGATAGTAAGTGACTACTACAAAAGAATGATGTACCAAAAAAACTGGATAACCTAGAATAAATGAATAAATTTCTATAAAAATACAAACTGTTAAGACCCATCATGAAGTAGAAAATCTTACAAGATTAATAGCACATAAGAAGATTGAATTAGTGATTAAAGAAACTCCCCAGAAGAATGTCTCAGAGCCTATTGACTTCACTGGTGAATTGTACAAAACAGTTAAAAAATTAATAATATTGTTCAGTCAATATCAATATTTTTCTTCAATTTTTTTTCTGCTGATAACTTCATAGTTTTGAGTCTTATGTTTCAGGCTAATCCATTTTGAGTTCGTTTTTTGTAAATAGTATGACATAAGGGTCTCACTTCCTTCTTCCATATATGGATATCAAGTTTTCCGAGCAGCATTTATTAAAGAGACTATCTTTTCATCATTCTGTGTTTTTAGCACTTTCATTAATTTATTTCTGAACTCTCTCTGTGTTCAATTGGAATGGATGTCTGTTTTAATTTTAGAACTATTCTGCTTTGCTTATACCTCTGTTGCATATTTTGAATTCACAAAGTGTGACTCCTCTGACTTTGTTTTTTTTTGTTGAAAACTGGTTTTGTTATTTGGAGTCTTTTGTAGTTCCATACAAACTTTGAGAAAATGTCGTTGGAATTTTGATAAGGTTTGCAATGAATCTGTAGAATGCTTTGGGTAATAGGGATATTTTAACAATGTGAGTTCTTCCAACACATGAACATGGGTAATAAATTTTTGGATATAACCACAAAAGCATTGGCAATGGAAACAAAATTAGACAAATGGGATTACATGGAACTAAAAAGCTTTCACAATGTTCAGATCCCCATGTATATTGTATTTTCCCCTATAAAAACACACCTATTATAAGCTTTCATTTAAATTTGAATCCCTTTGAATAGCATACAATGACATGTCTAATTTATTTCTAGAATTTTGTATTTAATATTAGGCACAATAAAATGTTAACAACAAAAACATCAAAATAGAACAATTACAAAAATAGCCTATGTTAAAAGTTATATGGAAACAATCTCTTTCAATATAGCTTATTGTACTATAGATCTTAGCAACCTTAGCATATGATTCTTTTTCTTTCCTTATTAAATTGTGGACTTTCACTTTTTTACTTAAAGGAAGCACTTTTTACTTTTTACTTAAAGGAAGCTTCCTTTTGATGTATATAAGTTTCCAGCATCACTACTCTTGTACTTTGAGACAATTGTTAAATAAAATAATGGTTACATGAACAAACTCTGATACTCCTATTGTTGATCTGATTGATGACTAAGATGGCTATTAAATGACTAATAGGTGGGTAGTATATATAGCATGGATACACTGGATGAAGAAAATCAATCTTTGGCAAGACACAACAGGATGGCATAAGATTTCATCATGATACTTGGAATGGCATATGACTTACAACTAATGAGTTTCTAGATTGTTTCTCGAGTTTTCCAGTTGATGTATTTGGATAGCATTTGACCCTGGTTAACTGAAACCACAGAAATCAAAACTTTGGATAAGAGGGATGACTTTAGTTTCATATAAAGTTAGGAAAAACAGATTAGTGATCGAGAGACATTAACAAAATGAAGTGAGTGATTATATATGAAAATGATTCGTAAAACTAAAATGTTATAGTAATTATTAAAGTGAGAACATTTTCTTTTAACTAATGTGTGGAGAGTGAGTGAAGTTTATTTTATTTTGGGAGATGAATCTAATGATCTGATTTGCATTTTTAAAAAGTGTCTGAGCACACTGTTGAGAACAGACTAGGAGTAAAGGCAGAAACAGGGAGGCCAATTAGGAGGCAGTGGCAGTTAATATTAAGGATGATCAGCTCTATTCTCTGTCTTCTGAACTATCTACTGTACCAATAGGCTGAAAATTTGAAAACTACTATTTCCATATTCCCTTGCAAACAAATTCCCAAATAGGATCTGACAATGACGAATCTTATAGGTCAGTGGAAGCTGGAGGCAGGAAAAGCTATTTTTCTGCATGTAATGGCAGCTGCAATTGTGCCATTGATGGAAATAATAGGTAACTTAACCTGGGGGATACAAGAACTACCAACTGATATGGGGACAAATGCAAATAAAACATGTTTGGACCAGAAGGGGCTGTATGGATTTGGGGGATGCAGGAATTCAATTTCACACATGCTAAGGTTGAAATGACTATTAGATACCCAAGTGGATAATGTCAATAGTTGGATGATCTGGAGTTTAGAGATGAGGTTCAAGCTGAAGATATACATTTAGAAGTTTCTGATATCATTTAAAGCCATGAATTGAGGGGATCATTGAAGAACATAGAAAATAACACTACTTATATCCCAAAGCTCTTTGACAGTCGAAGCTCAGGTAGAAGAGAAACCATCAAAAGAGACTGAGAAAGAGTAACCAGGGAGGTAGGAGAAATATCATCAAAGAGGAGACAATGATGAACCTTGTCAAATTGGTGAATGGATCAAATAAGATGAAGATTGAAAAATTGACAGCCAGATTTAGTAATGGAGGTTCTGGTGACTTTGACAAAAGAACTTTCAATAGTGTGTGTGGGTGAAAGTCTTGGCACCAGTTGTTAACAAAACTATTCATTAAAAAATATTTATGGAGCATCTGCTTTGTGCCAAGAACTGAAGATTTAAGTTTAACAAGAAAGAGATTGCCCCTTCCTTGTAAGAGTGTAGAATATTTTATTAAAATAAACTACAATGTAAGGATAATGTTCAAAATAAATGCTGTAAACATGTACAGCAGATACACATGTACACCCCTGAAAGAATGAAGAAAGCAAGAAAGACACAGGCCAATGGAAGTTTACTTTGAGTACCATAGGATGCATTAGAATAGGCACCGCCTCTATGAGCTAGGACTTGTTAGATGCTATTTATCTTATGAATGAAGTATTTGGCATCTTCAAAAAGAAATTATTGATTCTTTTTGTTTTCATTTGAGTAAATATTTGACTAGGTTCCATAATTTGATTTTAATATGATTTTATCTCTGCAGTGCATAGTTTAATTGCCAGTTTGATCAGACACCTAGAATATGAATTGTTGGAAAAATAACATTGCATTCTTGTAGGTAGACTGTTGCCATGGATTCTCTCTGCTGAATACAAGTGGTTATTCATGACTCTACAGAGACTAGGAGTTGCAAAACTACAATTTTTTCATCTAAATATTATTTGATAGAAATCATATAAAGCAATAACGGGAACCCTAATATTTTCTTGGATATGTTTTGGCATGAAGTCCTGTGCATACTAAAACAAATGAAACTGAAACTAAATTTAAGTGGTGTGTACTCTAATGTATATATTTCATTGTAATATGTCCCCTAATGTTAGTCCTCTATAATTCTCAATAACAAATTATAAATCAGATAATAATTTAACAACCATTACAGTTATTTCTATTATATAAGAGACCTCCTCCTGTAAAGTACAGAGAAACTTACTCTTGCAAATACATTGAAAGTACACCAATATTTTGAGTTTTCTATTTGAAAAGAAGTAATTTTATAAAGATAGTACTGATAACCTATGATTGAATGCTATTAAGCCTTGGGGAAGTCACACTGTGCTAACGCTTATATTTTTAAATTCAGCTAACAAGGTCATCCGGCATAAGTGTTGCTGTTACGAACTTTCAACACGGTCTGGTAATATTATGAATAAGTAGATAAATACGACCTATTCTGACATTCAGGTATCTGAAATAAAAATTATCTGTGACTCAAAATAGTTATTTCAAGACAAAGATCCCCTCCCTGGAAATTTTGCTAGGAAGTGAATGAATAAAGTAAAAATCTATGGCACAATATTTAAATCTAAGTCATTTAAATATTTTGAAAACTATCTGTAATCAAATAATAAATTCTATTATCTAATGTATCTAGAATTTAAAAAAAAAAAGCTCCAAGTAGTAATGACACAAAATTAGATGATAAAATCAGAAAATGCTGATGAACTTCCTGGCCTGGTATTAGCTTACAAGGCTTGAAATAATCAGAAACCTTGCCCCACATGGTCAAAGTGTTAACCAGGCTTTCTTAGATTTCAGTATTTGAGACCATAGGGTTAGTGGCTAAAGAGGGTGTAATTCAGTAGTAGAGCTCTTGCCTAGCACAAGCAATGCTCTGAATTTGATTCCCAGAATTACAATAAATGAAGCAAAAACACTAAAATTATTAGTCAGAATTAGTAGTTACAATTCAAACCTCTAACTTTTTGTTTGCTTTTTAAGTTCTATTGAATTTTCTCTTGGAATTTTTTCCCTCTCCTCTGTTTTTGAAATGAAGAAGAACAAAAAGCTGTTTTCAGGAGCATCAGGCATAATTTGATCTCATTTCTACCTATGCGTATGATTCCAATCTAGACAGCTTACTAGCTATTGAAACAGCATTATTCCGTTTGTTGAGATTATATTTTTGAGGGAAAAAAAATCACAGAAATCTCTTATCCTTCAACCTTGGCATCAATGTGATTATTAATTCATACTTGTCAGAGTTCTACAAAGTTACACACCCTCTCAGGACAGGCAGATGACTGTGTGCTTGCTCATGAGCTTCATTTAGCTGACAAGATGGGTTTAAATCAGGATTTGAAGAGGAATTTTTATTATTTGCATGGGAGCAAGTACTTTTCACTGGTTGCATTTGATTGCTTAGAAAGGGTAACATATTCTCTGCTCTTAATAAGCACTATGAGAATATTTCCAAATTTTATTTCTCAGAATTAAGGTGTTCCCCACAGTGGGGAGGGAAAGAAGATGCTCAGATGTGTATTCTGGCAATCTCTTAATTTCAAACAAACTCACTCTGCTTTTCACAAGTAATATGCTACATGTGAAAATGAAAGCATAAAGCGAATTTCCCACTTTAAACATCAGATTGATGCTGAGCATGGTGGTGCACACCTGCATACTTGCAATCCTAGCAACTTGGGAGGCTGAGGCAAAAGGATTGCAAGTGTGAGCCCAGACTCAGAAACTTAGGGATACCCCATCACAAAATAAAAAAAAAAAACTTTAAAAGGGCTGAGGGTGTAGCCCATGGGAAAGTGCTCCTGGGTTGAATCCCCAGTACTACACACACATACCACACAAAAGTACAAATTAGTTTGACATCTGCAGATGTAAGTCTTATTGAACTAGCTCTGAATCATGTGACTAAACTCTGAGGGATAAGGGATGAGCAGAAGTGTTGTGTATATATCCTGTGCTCATTTTCTAGAAAGGAAACTGACTGTCATCCATTATCTCTTCTCCTCTCTCTGAAAGGGAAACCATCTTTGTCTTTTAGATGGGAACCATAAGTTAAGGATGTTAGAATCACCCTGTTGGACCCTAATTGCTCTTTTTATGCTATTATGTGATTGAAAAATACAATTCCATGTTGTTGAGCTGTTAGATCTTGAATAACTCAGCTTTTACCCAAAATAATATAAGAAAGGCCACACAGAGAACTGTAAGGTCAGTTTCATTGGAAAGGCTGATTTGACAGAATCTAAACCTCAGTGTAATAGAGTTTAATCTCATGTTTGCCTTGAAATAACATGGTGTAGAGGTATATCACAGCAATCAGTGCTGTATAGGCTAAAATAGACAGACTCCAGTCATTATTATCCTTATTATTTGAGATGACACAAAGGGAGGACGGGATGAAAAGTGCAAATACATCCAAGCAAACAAACATGGGCAGAAATTAAGAAGTTGGAGAAGGCTTACAATTTTTTATGCCCAGCAGTTAAAGCACACTGAGGGGAAAGCATGAAACAAGAACAATTTAGGCAAATTGGCGGCTGGGAGAAGTTCTTCCAATTTTTGCCATTTTGTACTTTTGTTGTATGTTTGCTACAAACAGCTTCTGAGTGTTTATAAATAACAACTTTTATCTTACTGGCATCCCGATGTTTCACATGTGCTTTTGCATCCCAGGTATCCTGCTGTGGTCTTTTATTCAAGAGTTTCTCCAAGTTTATGCAAACATGTCCTTGGATTGCCTGCCATCACCTCGAAGTGAGCACATAAACTTGAACTCCCTTTCTTCTCACCAAGGTTACTTGCTCTTCCTGTTTTCTGTTATCAATGTTACATTTTTTTCCATCTCTCTGAGATTTTCTTTGATTTTTTTTTCCTTCTCCTTCATTTGTCTAGCCAATTTCAACACATTTTTCTTTTCTTCTTGTGAAGTTGCTTTTAGATTCAACCATTGCTCTATGTTCTCATGACTGTCCTCCTAGTCCAAAACCCAAAACATCATGCCCTGGATAGAATCTGTAATTTTCAATTTTTTTCTTCCGTGTCAAGATCAGAGAACTTGTTCTAAAAACTGCTTTTAGCATTTCACTTCCTTCCTCAATAACCCATATAATGTTTGGTTCCCATCTGCTGATTGCCTGCAGCTCACATCTGCCTTTCTGGCCACACCTTCCATAATATGACCCTGATGACATGTGGTCTGAGATAGTGGTTCAGAAAACAGGCTTTGGTGTCCCACCAAATTTTAATTTCAGATTCTAACTTCACTGTGTGTAATCTCAGTGTCAGGCCATTTTAAATCTTAATTCATTATCTACAAGATAATAGCAGCACCTCATAGTATGGCATTTGGGGACACATAAAGTGGAGTAATACCTGAGACGTATAGCATGGTGCACGGCACAAAGTCACAATAGATGGACCTAGTGCTATTTTTCAACCATTGCTCCCTCTGTTCCCATCTTCTGCATGAGATTCTTCTTTTGGATGTCTTGTGTTCTCGTGTCATTTCCTTGACACTTATAAAGCCAGTTATTCTTTACCTTTTATTTGAAATTATATTTCCTTTATCCAGTTTTCTCTGAAATCCCATCGTTTCTTTAATTGCTTAATATATTTTATTTTATTCATCTACACACAAAAGGAACTCCTTGAGGGACAGAATTTTTCTCTACCTCTTTCTCCTCACTCTAGCATCTGACTAGTTATAGTCTCACTGCATTTACTCTACACCTATTAGAATAGATGGATTTACACATATAAAGTACTAACCTTCAAGTTGACTATTTTGACAAAATTTTGCAACATGTGTCCTCAGGTAGCCTTGATGCACTTAACCACTTCCTTATGGTATTTCCCACATGACGTGAGCAAACTTGGCAGTGATTTGTCATGTGCTGAGAAAACTGCTAAACCAAGTGAGGGGGTTGAAGCTGCGTGTTGAAGGGACAGAGGTGAAAAGGAAGCAAAGCAATGTTAAATTGAGACAGAAGTGAAGTTAAATGAAAGAACGGATGGTAAGACTTATTGAGAACATACTAGACACGGTATTGAATCCTTGATGTCAATGTCAAATTCCGACAATAAACCTGAAATATAGTTGTTATTATTATTATATTAAATCTTTTATAAATGAAATGAAATATATGATATATGTGAAAGAGTACATTATATATAGATGTTTACATTGTGAATAAATAACTGTATAACTACCATTGCCCCAAATACAGAGTGATCCGAGGAACCTTAGGGAATCTCTTATCCTCATTCAAGGTCTGAGGCTCTCTGGCACACCCAGAATACTGCAGTTCTGTGGCAGAGTTAAGGAACTCTTGCCTTGAGGCTAACTGAATGATGTCTCCCCTAAAATTCATATGTTGAAGACCTAACTCCTAATGTTACTAGATTGGAGTAAGGAAGTAACTAAGGTCCAGTTAGACTATGTAATGGGTACCAACCCAACAGGATTGTTGTCCCTACAAGAAGAGATGTTGGAGAGTTTGCGCTCATTCTCTCAGCCATGTGACAACAGAGCAAGAAGACTGCCATCTATCAACCAGGAAGAGGCCCTCACCAGGATCCTAGCACTAACTGAACCTTGAGTTTGAACATATAACCTCCGGAACTGTAAGAAAATAAATTTCTGGTGTTAAAAATCATCTAGTATATAGTATTTTATTATGGAGCTCTGTTTTGACAAATACACACAATGGTGTGTCAGAGTCCTCAAATTTGGTAGACCCTTTGCTTTTTCACTTTTTACTCTATAAGGTTGCAAACAAACAAATTAACTAACTTAGTTCAGTTTTGCCACAATTTTGTTTTCTAAATCAGCAGGTAGCTTCTTTAGTTCTGGCCTTATTTCTCTGGGATCTTGTTTTCTAGATTTTGGCTCAATAGTTTCTCAGTATCTTGCTATTTCTTAGATGCTTTAGGAAATACTGTTATTATTTTAAAATTTTGTCCAAGTATTTTGCTTATTTTTAATAAGTGTAGGGCTACATTGTTTAGATTGCAATTAATAGGAGGAAGTTTGTTATTACATTTTGCAGATGCAGAAATTGATGTTCAAAGAGATATGTCCACCCAGTAGGATCAGAATGCAAGGTCTTCTCATTTCTTTTCCCTCATTTGTCTTTGTTCTGTAGACTGACAAATGAATTTGGCAAAATTTGACTAGAAGTTTAAGGTATTGAGGTCTTGAGTAAAAACAACAGGAATCAATTTATTTGTCTTCTTAGTTTCCTGCCTTTTTCTTATATTTAACCTTGGTTTACAACATTCTTTCTTTAGCAACATTAGTTAGTAAAAAGATAAAAGAAAGAAGATTAATGAAGGCTGCTGATTGCTGACTTTATCCATCATGCATCAAAGAACACTGACATTTTTTTTATCATGCACTCAGGTGGTAAAATTATTGAATTTATCTCCAAAGGAGCACTTAACCAATGTGATCTCATTAATCCTCACAACAAAATCTTAATGTCTGTCTCTTACAATGGTTGCAATTTACCAGTAGGAAGTAAATAACTTGACTAGAATCTTTATTTTAAACATCCTACTTTTTGGATCCCCTGACTGCTATGAGCATGTCTGTGTTGCCTTTCTATATTGAAAATGTAATTTAGGTAGCTTTAGCTTGCTAGGGCTACCGTAACAAAATACTATAGACTGGGTGGCTTAAACAGCAGAAATTTATTTTCTCACAGTTCTGGAGGCTAGAAATCCAAGACTAATGTGTTGGCAGTTTGGTTTCTTCTAATGCCTCTTGCTTTGGTCACTTTCTCACCTGTGTCCTTGCATGGTGATCCCTCTGACTAGTTTGTGTCCTAATCTCCTCTTCTTATAAGGGACGGGCATATTAAATTAAGACTCCATTTTTGCTTAGTTATTCCTTTCAAGGTCAAATTCTGAAATACTGGGTTAGGACTTCCACATGTGATTTCTCTGAGA
Organism: Aplodontia rufa; assembly: GCA_004027875.1. NCBI lineage: Eukaryota > Metazoa > Chordata > Mammalia > Rodentia > Aplodontiidae > Aplodontia > Aplodontia rufa. The sequence continues at coordinate 5,548 of PVKS010003203.1, read as the reverse complement.
ATACAATTCATCCTTCTCAAGAACATGTTATATAAAGTAATGGAAAAGGATACCTCCCAAGGCATATTTTAAAGGGATGGTGGTTGAAAGGTTGGGATGGAAATTTCTGCTAGCCTGATACAAAATAAACTATAAAATGAAGCAATTCACCCGTGAAACCAGGCCAACAGCATGTTATTTTTTTGTAATATAGGTAACCGTGATAAGACTCTTCTTCATTTATGTAAACAGCTACTCCAATTGTGCCCTATCACTTTTCAGTAATAAATAAGTGGCAGAACTGCACACCGTTAGATACTTGTGTGTACTATGCTTTGAAACTGAAGAATCAGATACTTTAATACTATTTTTCATGAGGAAAGAGGAGAATAGACACCAAATCAAAGATTGACAGAATCTACCTGGTATCAGACAGTTTTTCATACTCCTTAAAAGGATCAATAAAAATATTTCCTCTCAAAATTTAAAAATCACAATCCTCTTCCCCCACCCCCACCCCCACCTGGTACTGGGGAGTGAACCCAAGGGGACAATGCCACCAAGCTATATCCCCAGCCCTTTTTATTTTTATTTTTCTTCACATTTTTTTTGGTGCCAATGCACCAAAAATTTGTTGTTACGTATTTGTACATGCACACAATATAACAATATAATTTGGCTAATATCACTTGTCAGCATTTCCCCTTCTCCCTCTCCGTCTCCCACTCCTTGGTCCCTTTCCTCTACTCATCTGTCTCTGATTTTTAGGAGATCCACCCAAACCTTTGTTTTCCTATTTCCTCTCTAGCTTTCACATGTGAGAGAAAACACAGGACCCTGAACTTTCTGAGTGTGACTTATTTCATTTAACATGATGATCTCTAGTTCTACCCAATTTCCTGCAAATGCCATAATTTAATTTTTTCTTTATGGTGGAATTAAACTCCATTGTGTGTATGTATATTTTATTTATCCCTTCATCTGTTGTTGAACACCTAGGCTGGTTCTATAGTTTGGCTACTGTGAATGATGCTGCTATAAACATGGGTATGCATGTATTACTGTAGTAAGATGATTTTAACTCTTCCAGGTAAATACTGAGAAATTACACATCCTCTTGTTCAAACTTTTCTCATATGCTTTGTATCTACACACCAGAAGCAGAGAATTCCAGTGTTGGATGGATCTTCACCCCTGACTTTCCTGAACTTTTGACAGGAGAGTTCACATATACAAGGCAAGCAGAAGCAGGAAATTCACATTGCCCTTTTTCCCTATTCTGGTAGTTGCAAAGTGAATTTTCTGTTATGAAAGCTAGGGAAATCACAATGGGGCAATATGTTAACTTTATCATGCTTATGCAGCAAGAAAAATGACTGCTGGACTAGGTGAGGGCAACTTAAAAAGAGTCTGAGAGTTAAATATAAGAAAAAAAACACAAACAAACAGACAAACATGAAACATAATAGTCAAACGCTTCTCTAGAGCCAGTGTCCAAGCAAATAATTTGCTTTCCAGTGTTGACGGGAGTGATGAGCTAGGCCAGGGCAGGACCTCATGGTGAGACACAGGATTAAATAGCAGATTACAGTCATTCACGGCTGCACTCTCATTTTACCAGATAATTTTCCCTTCTGTTTCTGATGTCAGGAATAGAAAATATTTCAATTTCTTAGGAACATTTGTGTTGCCACAGGACGTTTCAGAAACCAAACCAAACCAAACCAAACAAAAACCCCTTCTGATGGCTATGCAAAGAAGCACAATAAGGGCAAAGATGACTTCGTGTCAAGACAAGGCTTTGGGAATAAGCTGAAATCAGTGCCTGTGTGCATACTAATGAGGAGGAGCAGCTGAACATTAACAAATGGAAGCACAGAAGGTGGCTGGCAGGACTACTAGGGGCTGTGCTGGCCGCAGACAATTTGCTATTAAATACAAGCTAATGGAATGGTGCTTCTGTTTCTACCAGGTACCAACGATCCATAGGAAGCTAGGAGCTGGAAGTACTCATTTCCTTCATTCATTATAACATAATATTTCAGCTGGCATTAAGATAGTAACCGTTGGTGGAATTAGTAAAGAGAAGTATTTCTAATTTCAGTATATAATATAATAGTGAGAAGTTACTAAGATATTCAGAAATATTTATTTTTTAAATATAGTTTTGTGTTCAAATAACATTCTCAAGAGGACAGAGTTAAAAAGGCAGGTTGTGGAATCACACAATCTGGGTTGCTGTTATTCTATGTTACTTACTGACCCTGGTACTGTAGGCAAGTTGCTTACTCACCCTTTCTGAGGCTCAGCTTGCTCAGCTGTAAAATGTGGGTAATAGAATATTCCTCTCATAGCATAATTTATGTGGAAAATTTAGTATTATAAGCAAAGTGGATAGATGAAAATCTATGTTAAGAAAATAATTTTGCCTGAGGATTTCGATTTTCTGCCTTTTAGAGTCCAGTTTTGTTACATTTAAAAGTCTTAGAGGCTGGGGATCTAGCTTAGTGTGCTTGCCTGGGAACAGGGAGAGGAAAACCTGCTATTGGTTCCCTCTTATATTACAAGAATTCTGTTCCTGTTTCTATTCTTCAATAAATCCTACTCTTACACATGCGCGTGCACACACACACACACAGTCTTTAATTTTCAAACATCTAACTTTAGCATGTTTCAAAAACCTAAGTATAAGCATATGAAGTATTTCCCCTGTTCCATTGGCCTGATTTCTGTCCTCCTTCTTGCTCACTTGTCTTAATTGAGAGCTGGGGGTATGTAAAGGAACTCTCAGTCCTTGGGTAGAAGGTCTCTTTGGCAGGGGAAGTTTTTGGTTGCCTTCCTTTGGCTCCCTGTTAAAGGTATGATCCAGAAAGGTGTGGTGTTAGGTGTGGACGAAACACTGAGGTAGACATGGGCCACCATAGCAAATTTCAGTTTTACTATCAGAAATTTAACCAATTGCTCATTCTCTGATAAGAAAGTGATGGGATCTATTAGAGGGGGGGATTCAAAATTCACATAGAGTCCTTAAAGAAACTGGGTGTTTAAAGCAAGCACAGTTTAAAGCTATTTCTCTTACATAAAGTAATATAAAGAAATCAAGGAGACAGATGGTTGGTTAGCTTTGCACTCCCAGGGGTGGCCTCCACACCCCCCACCAGGAAGGACCACACTTGGCTCTACTGAGCTTAGAGGACACATACACTAAAGTAAATAATCTGTTTGATTGCTTTTTTTCTGGTGAAAAAGAGCTAAAATTTTACACTCAATTTTTCTTTTTAAAAGCTTATTGTTAAGGTGAATTGTTCTTAATTATTGGTCTTCATGAATGTCAATTTAGTATTTATAAAATTTTGTACTTCCTTTCATTCTCTTCCTCCTTTTCTATAACCAAACCAAGAATTAACTTTATCCTGGTATTTATGGGAAAGTAATCGGTCATCTAAAGTTATATTACGCAGTTACTGTCTTGTTATGTCTTATATTTTAGACAAATTCTAGTTAAGAAAGAAAAATAATTTTTGAAGTTTTATGATTTTAATTAGACACTGCAATTATTTTCTTAAGTTAATATTTTTCTGGCATGGAGGAAGAAAACAAAAGCTGACAAGTTCACCCTTTTGACTTGACACCTTGTATTATATTTTAACAACATATTTTCTTGTTTATGAACCATGACCCCATGAAGTTATTTTTAAACACCTCAACATCTTGATTTCTGAATTTTTTTTTAAAGTGATGATTCTAATAGCTGTGTATAAACTGTCTAAAGTAAAGCTTGACAACAGCACTCTGTTGTCAAGTGCTGTGGTGTGTGATTTATTTGTGTACAGTCCAAGAATTAAAATGGCTTTTGCATTTTGAAAGAAAGATCAACAAATAAAAATGTGCTACTGAGACTGTAATGTGGCTACCAAGCCTAAAATATTTACTATTTGAACCTTTGTACTAAAAGATTGTTGACTCTTCATCTAAAGGATTATACAACATGTGTTCTTTTGATTCCCAATAATGTGTTCTCTTCTATTGCCCCTAACCATGAACCCTCTAGAAGTTCTTGCTACTTGGTTGTATAGCCCCTTCTTAAAGTTTGGATTAACAAGCAAATATGAGAAATCATTATTCATCAAAAAAACAACAGTGGCTTTTTTCTGGTTGTTTTGTGGCTTATTACAGCAGCATTTCAAATCCAGTCCCTCACCTTTATGCTAACTAGTATTAACCTACCCTGATCTTGTAAAGAGTCTTATTCTCTAGAGTATTAATCCATAATGCTATTCAAAAAAATTCCCCATTAATGGGAGATGAAGAGAAGCAAAAACATTGAAGTTTGGAATACTGGTTAGTCAAAATATAGAAAGAAATGCTGGGGAGAAATTCTTTCATAGTAAGAAAGATGACATGAGAAAGATCAGCAATTAATGAGCTTGAGGTAAAATCTTTGACCTTTAAAATGGAGGTAAAGAAAGGCAATGTACTGTGTTGTGGAATTATAATCTCCTACTTGTCTGGATTTTTCCTTCAGTAGAAACAGGTGTGTGAAAACAAAATTTCTTCCTTCAGGAAAACAGAAAACCAACTCCAATTATTCTCTCTCTCTTATGTATTTATTCTTTTTTGTGTGATTTGTGGTGATTTACCCTTTCCCTTCCGGAACATGGCCTCCTACAGACACAATTTGGCCTCAGATAGTTGACCTCTGATTGTACCATTTCATGCAGGAAAATTCCATCCATGAACTGAAGAAAGGTAAACAGTACAGCCCAAAGCTAAGGCAGTAACTAAAGAAAATATGATCTAGAGTAAGGCCATTTTGAAACAAACGAAAAACAAGTCAGATTAATATTATCAGCAATCATTGGAGTGTGAAATTTTTTTCCTTGAGATTTTATAATAATGTCCTTGCTTGTTTTCAAAAAACTAAAGGTAATTTTATGTATACTATGATTAAATACTAAGTTTTATTCATGAGTTGGCTCTGTCTCAGTTCATTCCATTTGCAATGCTCCTGTCTAGTTGTGTTTGATTTGACATCAGTCTCAATGTAGAAAATGAAAAAGCAAAAGATTCAAGGCAGAGTTTTTACATCAATAGATGGTGTTGGGTAGATTCCTTTAAAAAGTCTCTTCAAGGGTGGCTCAGCAGTTACAGCACTTGTCACACATGCGCTAGGGTTCGAACCCCAGCACCAAGTATACAATGAAGTGTCGGAGTGACAAAGGCCACATGAAAAACTAAATGAAATTGATTCTCTCTCTCTCACTGTCCCTGTCTTTGAAAAAAAAACCTCTTAGGATTTTGTGGGACTGCACAGCCAACCACAAAGCCATTCCTGGAATATTTAGTCTTGTCCAGCTCTGGAGGATTCTTGGTTGTCACATGGTCTTGGAAAAATGCATGGCTGTGTTTCCATGCACAGAGGCCCCTTCCCATGGTGCTGGTCACAGCCTTACACTGACCTTGGGTGGAGGGTGACACCCACTTCCTGGCTGTCAGAAAACAACATCTTTGATCCTTTTTTTTTTTAAGGAAACAGATATTAGGGAATGGATACCCAGTCAAAGGAAGT
>PVKS010003202.1:88204-107168 GCA_004027875.1 Aplodontia rufa | reverse complement strand
CTCCCCATTCACCCCCACAGCCCCCATGCATTCCATAGCTCCCCATTCACCCCCAAAGCCCCCACTCATCCCATAGCTCCCCATTCACTCCCACAGTCCCCACTTGGGCCCCTCCCACACACTTGTTCCCTCCCCAGGGTCCTTCGGGTCGCATGGGTCAAGAAGGCAAAGAGGGGGAGAAAGGTGCTAAGGTGAGTGCTGGCCCCAGCAGGAGTCCCTGACCTCACCACCCCCCAACAGTTGGGCCATCAGGAGGGGATGGTGTTGGTGACCACTCAGGTGTCCTAGTTCCCAGCTGGGAGGTCAGAGGGGAAGCACCCTTTAACTCTTCTTTGCCCCTCCCTTGCATCTGTTGATTTCAGGGGGAGCCAGGTCCTGATGGGCCTCCGGGGAGGACAGGCCCAGTGGGGGCTCAAGGGCCCCCTGGACGTGTTGGACCTGAGGGTCTTCCAGGAATCCCTGGCCCTGTGGTGAGTGTGGCAGAGTTTGGGGGTGGAGGGTTGGGCTCCTCCCTGTATTTTCTCACCTTGTAATCTCATCAGAGCTGGGAGAAGCTGACCCTGGTGGGCAGTGGGCATGTCCTTGCTGGGCTGTGGCAGGGAATAGCCTACCCCTGTCCTGTTTCATCCTCAGGGTGAACCAGGCCTCCTGGGACCCCCTGGTCTGATGGGCCCTCCAGGTCCCCTGGTAAGAGACTCCTTTGTTCCTGATGTCCCAGCTCTGAAAACCACCCTGGGCAGCCAGTGACCATCTAGTGACTACTGGTGCTGATGCTGCAGTCTGACCCCTCACTGACCATGCATCTGATGGCCTACACTGACCATCTCCTTGAACTCTGACCATGCATCTGATGGCCTGCACTGACCATCTCCTTGAATGCTGACCATCCATCTTGATGGTCTACACTGACTGCCCACGCTGATCCTCCATCTCAATGGTCTACACTTCCCACTCACACCAAGCCTCCCACAGACCATTAATATCATCCATCCACAAACCAACTCCTCCTTATTTCTCATCATCCCTCCTGTCTCCTCTCTGCACCCATGACCACCTCCTTGGTAATTCCCATTTGAAAATGGGTGATTTGCCTATAGACCACCCAACCACCTAGACCTTGAGATTTCACATTGAGAATGACCAGCTGACCCTTGTCTCCTCCCAGGGGCCCCCTGGCCTACCAGGGCTGAAAGGAGATGCTGGCCTCAAGGGGGAGAAGGTAAGGATGCTTCATTCCGTCACTTTCCACACCTGCCCCCAACTTTCCCTCCTTCCTTTGCTAGAGGGCATGGAGGTTGGGGTGACCTCTACTCCCAACCTGTTACCCCTAAGCTCCAGAGAAAACTCTCCCAGCCTCTCCCCCATTTCATCCTTTTCATGTGCCTCTTTGTCCTCCAGGGCCACATCGGATTAATTGGTCTCATCGGTCCCCCTGGGGAGGCTGGGGAGAAAGGGGATCGGGGATTGCCAGGCGTGCAGGGGCCCCCCGGCCCCCAGGGAGACCCTGTGAGTGTGTGTCCTGCCCTGAGTGGCAGAAAATGTTCAAGGGGAGGGGCAGAGATCAGGGCTTGTTTGGAGACTGGGAAATCTGGGTCTTGAGTGATAGGGGTTGTGTGTGGGGAATGTGGGGGGTATGTCTGGAGACTTTCAGGTTGTAAGTTGTATATGGGGCACAGGGGATCTCTCTGGAGGAATTGTAGGCTTTCCTAAGGTTTGGGGTCTTTCTTTGAGGGGACTAAAGACTTGTCTGGGGAATATATCTAGGCTTCACCCCAGTAACACTGACCCTGATGTCCCTTCTCCAGGGTCCTCCTGGTCCCATTGGCTCTTTGGGCCACCCTGGGCCCCCAGGCGTGTTGGTGAGTATGGAGGAGTTTGTGGGGTGGGGTCATTGTGGGAGGCCAAGCCAAGACCCTAGCTCTCCCTGTCTTTCCCTTACAGGGTCCTCTGGGACAGAAGGGCTCCAAAGGGTCCCCGGTGAGTTCACGCTGCCCCCTTGGGCTTCCATGTCCCAGCTCCTCACCTCCCTCCACTTCACCACACTCCTCCTTGCCTCTGCATTCATTCATTTGTTTATTCATTCAATCATGCATTCAACAAATATTTATCCAACACCTACCATGATGTATCATCGAATGTAAGATGCCATCAATTGTAAGAGGCATCTTACATTATTTTATAAAATGCTATGAAAGAAAATAGTTCTGCCAAGTAAATTATGGCTTGCCAAAGATGTTAAGATGTTGATTTCAGAGACACGAAAATATGGAAAGAAAAAGTGTGTCTTGTGCTTAGTGCTGAACCGTGTGAGTGGCTCCCCCGGGGCTGTGTGTGTGTTGGCAGGCAGGGGTCTCTGCAGGTGGAGTTCATCTGAAAGTGACTTTTCTTACAGGGATCACTTGGTCCTCGTGGAGATACTGGACCTCCAGGCCCCCCAGGACCTCCAGTGAGTTCCTCAGGGAAAGAGGGCTGTGCACCAGGCCTGAAGGGAGAGCAGGGACTATGTTTGGAGCCCCCAGAGCTTAGTCAGGTGTTCAGAGATGCAGGTGGGGAGGGCAGTTCCTTAAAAGCCCCCAGAAGGGTCTGGGCTGGGGAGATGTGATTAGTGCAGACATTCTTGGGGGCTTTGACCTGGGTCTTGTCTCTCCCACCCTCTCTCCTCCTCCGTCTTTTTACTTCTTGCTATCTCCACACTTACTCCACTATTTCACCTCTGTCCCTGCCCGCTTCTCTTGCTCCTCTCCTCCTCTCTTTCCCCTTCTTTGTTCGCCTCTCTGCCTCTCCTGTCTGTCCTAACCTCTGCCCTGCTTTCCTTCCCCATCCTCACACCCAGGGTCCCCCTGCCGAGCTGCATGGGCTGCACAGACGCCGGCGGCGCTCAGTCTTGGGGACCCCAGAGAGTGGCCTGGAAGAGGTGCTGGCCTCACTTACCTCGCTGAGCTTGGAGGTGGAGCAGTTGCAGCGACCTCCAGGGACTGCAGAGCGTCCGGGCCTCATGTGCCATGAGCTTCACCGCAACCACCCACGCCTGCCAGATGGTGAGGTCTAGGTCCCTCCCTGAGCGAGCAAGGGGGTCATGGGATCCTGCCTCTGCTTATCCTCCTCATCGGGCTCTGCGGCAGGGGAATACTGGATTGACCCCAACCAGGGATGTGCCCGGGATGCGCTCAGAGTCTTCTGCAACTTCACTGCTGGAGGAGAGACCTGCCTCTATCCGGACAAGAAGTTTGAGACCGTGAGTACTCCAAACAACTTCCCCTGCTCTAGGAAGGGCTGCCTCTGCTCCCCCACCCCGCAACCCCTGGCCTCTTGTGGAACCTCATCCTTCCTTCAAAAGACATTTATTGAGCCTACTGTATGTTCACCAAGTCATGCCGGACACGCTGGCCCTACAGCAGAGGATCAAAAATCTCTGGGCTGAGGACACAGCTCAGTGGTAAAATGCTTGCCTAGCATGCTCCAGGTTCTGGATTCTGTCCCCAGGCCCCCACCCACAAGCACACAGAGAAAGAAAGAAAAGAAATCTTCTGTTTCTATTGAACTCTTTCAACGGGGAGGACAGATAACAACGCTTCCCCAAAGAAATCAGTACTTAAATAGTGAGGATTGGTATTTTGATCTGTTGCCTCAGTTTCTCCATCTGTACAATGGAGCTCAAGAAAGTATCTCCCTTACAGGATAGATGTGCAATCGCAGCACTGATACAAATGCCAGGAAACACTTACTACACCCTGACTGTGTGTGGTGCTGGGCTAACAGGAGTTGCAGGGAAAGCACTTAGCAAGCTCCAAGCTCGCAGAAGTGTGAATGACATGTTTTCAAGTGGCCAGGTCCCCAGTTTAGCAGGAGCTCAGATGCCCAGTGGATGGGAGTTTAGATATGCTCAACCCTCCCATTTAGAGGGCTGAAGCTTAGGACAAGATCTGTAAGCAGTTGCATTGGTGGGCTTTGCTGGCTTAAGGGAATCCTTAAGGCAAGGGTTTGGGTTTCCCCATACAGACTCTGAGACAAACATCCGAGGCCAGTCGTTTATTTAGGAGGTGAGCCCAGTGAGCACCAGGAGTGGAGAGAGGAAATAAAAGGCGAGGGAAGGCAGCCAGTAAGATGTGGCATTAAATGGTACCATTGAGGACCCAGAGCTTGGACCTGTTAGGGGATGCTGGACGGCAGTGCAGAGGGGGTGTCCCGTTTGAGGGTGAGGGAGCAGGTGTTTATCCACCAACTCCCATCACCCTTGGTTGAGGACTACTCAGGGGCATAAGCACCACAGCCCCACTGTTCATCGGCTGAGCCCTCTCCCATGGCCAGAGCACAGCCTGAGGTATCCTCAGTCCAAGGCAAATGCAGAGGGCATATAGTGGACACCAAGGGCAGCTGCTACAGTGACCCTCCCCATCCTCTGCAGGTGAAACTGGCCTCCTGGTCCAAGGAAAAGCCTGGAAATTGGTACAGCACATTCCGCCGAGGAAAAAAGGTGGGTCTCCAGAGGCCAAGGTGGGGGTGGCATGAAGCCTGGTGGGAACACCTTATGGACTCGGGGGAGGGCTCTGAGGGGTGAGATGTCCAGGACAGACTCTTCTGTCTTCCTGGCGATCGCAGGCTGGAGTGGGAGGCCAGCATCGGGTGTGTGACAGGCAGTCGATTGCTATGCAGAGCCATGGTGTCAGGATAGGGAAGCACAGTGCGTGGGGGAAACCAGAGACAGAGCTGGAAGGGCTGATGGCTTCCGGCAAAGGTCGTCGGTCTACTGAAGCCCAAATATGCATTGCGGAGGACAAGGACAGGTGTTCCAGGCAGAGTCAAGAGAGGGTCTGGTGCATTTCAAGAGAAAGCCACTTACCCTGCTCTGGGGAGTGTGAGAGGATATGGTCGGAGAAAAGGTGGGTGAGGGTGGACCAAGAAAGACTGGGGAGCCAGTGTGTAAGTGAGGCCCCAGATTCAATACTTGTGTCAGGAAAATGCCTCTGGGATGCCACCAGGTGTGGACTAGAGGCTGGGAGACTCAGAAAGACACTGGTTGGTTGGTTTGGGAGAGTGAGGAGGGCATCTGGACTGGAGTGATTGCCACAGGAGCAGAGGACGTGGCTTGGAAGGATATCTAGGAGTTCAGGTCCATGGGACCAGCAACTGGCTAGATGGAAGGAGGAGCTGGGTTTCCAAGGTTCTTGGCTCTGGGGACTCGGATCTGGTGATGAGATACAGAAGTGGGAGGAAGAATGGGAGTGGGGTACTGGATTCGGTTTGGAATTTGTTTATATAATATATATGTCTATGCTAAACACTGGGACTGTAGGAGCAAATGAAACAGCCCCTGACTTCGTGAAGCTCATATTCTAGTGAGGGAACAAAGCCCTAGTAGGACATAAGGACAAATCTTGGTTTGAGTTCCCACAACACAAACCCTAAGAAAAGAATACAATTGTAAGTAGTTTATCTGGAAGGTGATTCCAGAAAACATCAGGATACAGGGATCAGAAGCCAAAAGAATATAACATTAAGCCAGTTAGGTCAAGCTCACCATCTTTTTTTTTTTAAAGAGAGAAGGACAGTGAGAGAGAGAGAGAGAGAGAGAATCAATTTTTATTGAGTTTTTCACATGGCTTTCGTTGCTCTGACACTTAGTTGTGTACGTGGGTGCTGGGGTTTGAACTTGTGTACTTGCACATGCCGGGCAAGTGCTGTAACCACCAAGCCACCGCTCCAGCCCCAGCCATCTTGTTTTTTTTTTAAAGAGAGAGGGACAGCGATAGAGAGAAAGAGAGAATCAGTTTTATTTAATTTTTCATGTGGCTCTTATTGCTCTGACACTTTGTTGAGTACGTGTGTTGGGGTTCGAACCTGTGTCCTTGCATACACCAGGCAAGCACACAACCGCCAAGCCACCTCTCTAGCCCAAGCTAGCTATCTTTTAATAATAATCTTATTTAAATCAATATATCAAAATTGTTATATTAAAACAAGGAAGATATTTCAAATTTTTTCAAGCTAGTTATTCAAAATCTAGTGCAAATTTTACACTTACAACATCACAATTTGGAGGCTAAATTTTATTGGGAATGCTTGATCTATATTTGGATTTCATAAAACCACTGAAAAATAGTTGAAAAAGCAGATTTGCCTACTCAGTTTTTTTCTACACATAAGCTTTCTGATAATTGAATTGAGACTCAGTTATTAGTTGTCAATTTTCAAAGGAGACAATGAAAGTAAAAAAGTTCCTTTGTCATGTATGGATCATATTTTAAGTGCTCAGTAGCCACAGAGTCATATTGAATACAGCAAATATAGAATATTTGGGAGATGATTGGCCTTGTAGATCAGGAGCTCACAAGACCAAGGTGGTCCATACATAGAGTTTTTGAGTTCTGGGTAGTGATGAGCATGTTAGGACCCTAGATTTGGTGGAGCAAGTGGCCAAGATTTGGGAGGCCAAATGAGGGAGGCCTGGTGATCTACTGGCTGAAGAGGAAGCAGAGATGGTGTGAAGGATTCTACCTGGGATTTGGAGGCCCTGGGTTGAGGCTGCCCCAGAGACAGGGACGTGGGAGCAGTGGCATGTCTGCCAGTGGACAGAGGTTCTGGGAGGTGGTTCCATAGACAGAGTCTAGCTTCTAACGGGACAACCTCACTCCTGCCCTGCCCCACCCCAGTTCTCCTACGTGGACGCGGATGGGTCCCCAGTGAACGTGGTGCAGTTGACCTTCCTGAAATTGCTGAGTGCCATGGCCCGCCAGAGCTTCACCTACTCCTGCCAGAACTCTGCTGCCTGGCTGGATGAAGCTGCGGGTGACTATGGACGCTCCCTGCGCTTCCTTGGGACAAATGGAGAGGAGTTGTCCTTCAACCAGACAGCATCGGCCACCGTCAGTGTTCCCCATGATGGCTGCCGGGTAGGGAATGGAGCAGGGGCTGGGTGGAACGGGGAGGTGAGGCTTCTGCTCCCTCCTTCTAACGCATGTCTGTGTCTGTCTTCTCTCTGTCAGCACCGGAAGGGACAGGCAAAGACCCTTTTGGAGTTCAGCTCTTCCCGAGCAGGCTTTCTGCCCCTGTGGGATGTGTCAGCCATTGACTTTGGCCAGACCAACCAGAAGTTTGGGTTTGAACTGGGCCCTGTGTGCTTTAGCAGCTGAGAGTCTTGGGGGTGGGAAGGACAGCAAGGGAGCCCTAGACGGGGCATAATCGGTGCTGAGGCTTGGAAGCCACCATATTTATCAACTCCTGGGACTCTGGAGCCAGGAGATGTGACACCATTTGTCCTGGTCAAACAGTATTCCTTCTCCCTCCCAGGAGGTTGAGGGATGGCCTCCTCAGCCCAAGGGCTCACGTGCCCTCTATTCCGGGTGGCATAAGTGTAGTCTGCCAACCTCACTCAGCCCTCAGCTCAAGCCGTGAACCCCCATGCAGTGAGCTTCTAACTCAGAGCTGCCGTACGCCCCTCAGTCAGGGCCCTCCACACTCTTTGGTGCTCCCCTTCCCCAAATTGTTAAGCACTGGACGCCTCCTGATCCCACTCTGGGACCCCTTCACTCATTCCTATTCCCAGGTGGGTTCATGGCGAAGGGACTGAAGTCAGACTACAGAGGGAAGTAGGACTTCCCTTGACTGAGTTCTGTGCTCCTTGCTGCCTCAGCCCAGCTCTGCACGCTCCCTTCCCCCCCATTCCCCCAAGCTTACCTTGCCATGCCAGGTGGTTTGTGGACCAAGATGGTGGGGACAAATCAGGATCCTAATGGTGCTGCCCTATTTATACCTGGGTCTGTATTAAAAGGGAAAACCTCCTCCGTTGTGTATTTAATCTGCTTCCTTCTTAGGGAAGGCTGGGATGTGATGAGAGAGATTCCGGCACAACCCTCACCCTTTCCCCACCCCCACCCCCACCCACCCCCCAGACCATAGGGCAACATTGGCATCTCAAGTCTGAGAATAAACCAACAAACTGTGTTCCTGTCTCTGTCTTTCATCTGGTGTTGGCCATTTCTCCCTTAGGGTCCAGGTTTTGTTGCATCTGAAGTACCTGCTACTCCCTGTCTTAATTAGGTGTGCCCTCTTGGGAGTTTAATTATAATGGCATTCACCAGAGGTTATAGACATGTTAACTAACCCAGATTCCTAGAGGAAAAGTCGAGAACACCCAACTCCCCATGTTGACGTTGATCAGTACTGGAATCTCTGCTTGTCTTGAGTGGATGGATCAGGTTATATTTTGAGGTGAAATCAACAGAGGTCAAAGATCTGGGTGGCAAGTCTGGGGGTGAGCAGCCAGGTGGACAGTTAGGAGTTCTAACTTGAAGTGAGTTGGAGGTTAGGGCTTAGGGGTTGGGAATTGGGCAAGTGAAACTGAAAATGAGTGGGAGATAACTTGAGTCAGAGACTGGTTTCAGATAGTTTGTGATGGTGGATTAGTGAGGGGATCAGTTGAGCGGAGGCGGGGTGATGAGTGGGTTGAGATGAGAATCTGGACCTGGCTGTTGGGTTGAATTAAGGTTGATTTCAGAAGTGGGCTGACCTGAAAGTGGAGGTTGCTATGGGTAGGGGGTGGGGCTTGACAGTTTGGAGAATCATGGGATCACTTGAAATGAGGCTGGAATCAGGGTGATTTGAATCAAGTGTTAGATGTTGGGCTGAAGTTTTGTTTTGTTTTTCTGAGAGTCAATTTTTATGTATTTTTTCATCTGGTTTTTGTTTTTCCAACACTTAGTTGTGTACATGGTGCTGGGGTTTGAACCTGGGTCCTTGTGCATGCCAGGCAAGCAAGCACTCGAACCACTGAGCCACCATTCCAGCCCTGAAGGTTGTTTTTGTTTTTGTTTTTTGTAGTTCTGGAGATTGAACCCAGGGTCTCATGCATGATAGGTAAGAACTCTACCACAGAGCTACACCCAGGGCCCTTTTTTAAAGATTTTAAGACAGGGCTGGAGTGGTGGCTCAGCAGTTGTGGTGCTTGCCTGGCATGTACAAGGAAGGACACAGGTTCAAACCCCAGCACCATGTACACAATGAAGTGCCAGAGCAACAAAAGCCACACGAAAAACTAAATAAAATTGAGCCTCTTTCTCTCTCTCACTGTCCCTCTCTCTCTTTTTGTGAGACAGGGTCTTGCTAAGTTGGCCAAGCTGGCCCAGAACTTGCCATCCTCCTGCCTCGGCCTCCTCAGTAACTGGGTATTATAGCTCTGGCTTGGGCTGAGGGTCTTTAAATAGGTTTGTTGAGATATAATTCACACACATATGATTCACCCATTTGAAGTATGTAATTAAATGATTTTTATATATTCAAACGTGCATAACCACCACCACAATCAATTTTAGAATATTTTTACCATCACTTAAAGAAATCCCATATCTTAGCAATCATTCCTCATTTCTTTCCAACCTCCCAGCCCTAGGCAACCGCGAGTCAATTCTCTGTCTCTCTAGCTTTGCCTTTCTGCGCATTTCATATAAATACAATCTCATAATATGTGGCCCTTTGTGTCCGACTTCTTTCACTTACGTGGCGGCTTCCATGGCTCATTTCGTAGTGTCCACCAGGGTAACATTCAGCACTGCATTCCTTCTGATTATCCAGCAAGATTCTGTCCTGTGGGTATGCCATGTTTCTCTTATCCGATCAGCAGGTGACCGTGGACGTTGGACATTGCTGGGCTGAGTTTAGTTAGGGTGATGGGGGACTGTTAGGAGGTGGGTCTGGTAGGACTGGGTGGGCAGAGGTTGCAGATTGGGGTGACTTTCCCCACAACCCGGGCTTTGCATACCCTGATCTTCCTGCCACTGGACCCGCTAAGGCCTTCTTATTACTTGCCCTGGATTTCCTCATTACTAAGAGTCCTGATCCTACGAAATCCGTTGGTGTCTGGTGGCTGATTGATTAGTTCATTTATCCACACACTCACTCATTCATTCTATTTACTCAATACCAGGCACTGTTTCTAGATGCTAGGGATATAAAAAATACGTGGCATCTGCCTTCAGGATTTTGCTCCAGAGGGAAACAGATAATGCACAAATAAATAGCCATAGAATGCAATTTCGGCTAGAAGTAACTGTTGTGAAAAAGAATTTAAGCAAATTGCTTGAGTGGAGAATGATGGAGTGGGGATGATTTGAAGTCAGGTGGTGAGGGAAGGCTTCACAGAGGAAGAGGTGACACTGGCATAGAGACCTGAAGCGTGGTGGCCGGAGCCATGTGGAGTCTTAAGGCGGTAGCCCGCCCAGTCCCGGAAAAGGAAAGCCCTCGAGGGGCTGGTGTTTCTCTTGCTCATTCCTTCCGATTTGTTTTTTCTGCTGATTTCTTTACTATGTGTTCTCTTCTGACAACTCAAAAGCAGACCTGGCTCTTTTTTTCCTTGAGTTCCTTCCTGGAGCATCCTTAACTCAAGGATGCACGGGGAAGGCCTGGGGCTGTAGCTCAGTGAGCACTTGCCTACCATGTGCAAGGCCCTGGGTTTGATCCCAGCACTGCAAAAATAAAATAAAAACCATGCGGCAACACCAATGCTCCCTGTTACTTCCTCCTCCTGAGCACAGCATGGACCGTGGATTTTCCAGATTCCCTTGTACTTAGGTTAAGATCAGTAGTTGGGTCTTAACAATAGGATGTGAGTGATGATTACATCTGCATGATCCTCTGCCCTCTTTCCCCCTTTATGGTAACCTTGGTGGCCATATGTATACAACGGGAGTGTTGTGCAGTGGGTCATTCCTCAGTCTGTGGAGGATTGGTTCCAGGAGCCCTTTCCCCCAAATAAAGTCCACCGATGCTTAAGCCCCTTATGCAAAACGGCATAGTATTTGCATATAACCTAAACACATCTTCCTCTATAGTTATATCTTGTTTTGGGCTGGGGTAGACTGCTTTTCTAACATAGATGAGGCCTTGGGTTTGCGCACTAGCACCGTCAAAAAAAATTTTTTTAAATCCTGTCCAGATCACTTCCAATACTTGATGCAATGTGAATGCTGTACAAATAGCTGTTGTACTACGTTGTTTGGAGAATAATGACAATAAGAAATTCTGTACCTGTTCAGAACAGATGCAATCGAATATTTTCAACCTGGGTTGGTTGAGTCCATGGATGCAGAACCTATGGATACAGTAGCCAAGGGCACAGGGGACTTGGAAGGGGTGTGGTTATCTGAGTCATTGCTTGGAAGGGATCTCCAACAGATGGTGATATGAACAAACAATTGGGTTGTTTTAAGCCACTGGCATATTTAGGGTTGCTTGTTATAGCAGCTATCATTAATTATCCTAACTAACACAGTAAGTGACTCCAACTTTCACTGAAGGTTGGCATGGGAGCATGTGTGACAACCAGGAGGTCTCATTGCAGGAAGAGGAACAAATTAACGTTGAATATCCTTGTCCTCAAAAATCCCTACCACTGGGAGCTGAAGCGGTGGCTTGGCAGTTACAGTGCTTGCCTGGCATGCACAAGTACACGAGTTCAAACCCAGCACCACATACACAACAGAGTCTCAAACAGAGCAACAAAGGCCACATGAAAAACTCTCTTTCTCTGTCTCACTGACCCTCTCTTAAAAATAATAATAATAAAAAAAGTTCCTACTGCTGTGAATTTGTCACTGGAGATGTGCTGTTCCCAAGTCTAGATTTCCTGCCATTCTGCTGCCTTTCCCGTGTCTCCTCCCTAACATCTCTCCTCGCCTACACTCTGGACTCCTTCCCAGGATGTCTACGTTAAGACCAAATCTTTCTCACTTTCTTTCAGTGAACCTTCTCTTACAGACCACATGACACGTGATTAACTCAACTCTTACTAACACTGTTAGAGATGACCATAATTGCCATTATGATCATTACACTGTTCATCCAATGTTTTACCTGGACTCATTAATTTATTTCTCATAGCAACCTTTGAGGAAGCTTCTATTATCCCTATTTTGCAGATAAGGAAACTGAGGCACAGAGAGGTAGAATAATTTGCCCAGAGTCTAGAAGTAGCAAATGATGAGATCCACTAACAAATTTTACTGAACAAAGAGCAGCCTCTCCTTAGATGGATTCTTGTAATCACTTAAACCAAACCAAAGTAACAGCGCCCAGACTAGAACTTGACAAACAACCTATTTCTTGATTAACACAGGGTACACTTCACAGATGAGACAGGAAGAAAACCAAGTCAGAGAGGGAAGGTGACCTTGTTCAATGCACAGACCAGGGTTTGAATGCAGATCAACCTATCTCTGTTTTGTTGCCCCAAATGGTTCTGGTGCAGGCCTTTTGGAGGGAAGGGACAACCAATACATTGTTTAATGAGGGTGCTTTAATTAGCCCAAAGCTTGTTAATGAATGAGAACCTCGGCCTGTAAATTAAAGGTTAATTGACAAAGGTGTAAGAAGGGAATTCTGGGTCTAGCCCAGCTCCCTGGATTTATTCAGCCTCCTTGCCAGCACCCAGGCGGCTGCTGGCTGCTGGGAAAGCCCCCAGCTGATTTGCATATTCAGCAGCCGTAATTAATCACACTGCTTGTGCTTCCTGAGCAATTACTGAAGCCCACTGTTCCAAGCTGGGGGTGGGGATGGGACAACCAGTGTGGGGGCTGCCCGTGGCCTTATAAAAAAATGGCTGTAGGGGGCAGGACCAGCAGGGAATTTTACACGTACACACTCACGACGGCATCATTGCAGATGAACCAAGGGCCCGTGGAATCTGGTCATCCCTGCCACATCTGCAAGTCCCATCCCAGACCCACATTATGTAGCCCTGCATCCTCAGCCATGTTCAGACATGCGGGCAGGAAGAGCAGGGCACACACCCAGTCTCCCTCACTCATGCACAATCGTACATCTGGAGGTCAAGCCACATCTGGAGCTGGAGAGACCTCCGTAGTCACACCTGGAAGTACTACATCCAGAGGCTGGCACAGGATAGGCACACAGAGGAACACAGCACCACACGGAGAGACACACCATCACCGTATCAAGCTACGTACACAGACCCAGTTCAGTCTGATCACAAACGTAGCCAAGGTCCCATCCCCCCATACCGCTCATTCACTCAACAAACATTTATCGAGCACTTCCTGTGTGCCAGCCACTGTTTTAGGTTCTGGGGACACAGTAGTGAACATGTGATCCCTGCTGTGGTGGAATTGATATTTTACTGTAGCTGATAGTAAGTAAATACAGTATCTGAGGGTTCCATGTTCACTGATTCTACCAACTACAGTGAAAAAATATTTGGGAAAAATGAATCGGTCCTGAACATGTACAGACTTTGTTTCTTGTGATAATTCCCTAGGCAAGGCAGTGCAACAAGTAGTTACGTGGTACTTCTGTTGTACCTGTACCGCAAGTCACCTAGAGAAGATTGCAGGGAGCTGTGCAAAAGTACTATGCCATTTCACAAAAGGGACTTGAGCACCTGAGGATCTGGGTGGGGCGGGCGGGGACGGGGATCAGTGTTCAGCGGATAGTGACAGATGATCACACATATATATCAGGTAGTTCTACGAAGAAAAATATGCAGAGGGGACTAGGGGAGGCTTCCGGAAGGCGGCATCCTGGCAGCAGAGGCTAGCACAGAGAGAGAAAGCAAGTCATGTGGACGCCTGACCCAGCTCTTCCCAGAGGTGCTGATTAAACATGCAGACTTGCAGGCAGGCACATGCCATGCAGCCCTACGCAGACCCACGCCCAGCCGCACAGAGAAGTTGTGTCGCTACAGAGACCTGTGACCTTGTGCCCAGAATGTCTCAGATACCAGGAACTTCCCTTGAAGAGGATGGGCCTTGGCCTGGGGAGGCAGGGAAAGCTGAGCCCAGGGAAGCCCAGACTGACCCTGGGAGGCTTGCCTGTCCTTGACCCCTTCACACATTGTTGGCATATTTCTTGTTTTATTTAAAACTATGGCTAAAAGACCCCAAATCAACCATTTTATTTTAAAGATAGAGAGAGAGAGAGAGAGAGAGAGAGAATCAATTTTTACCTAGTTTTTTCATGTGGCTTTTGTTGCTCTGACACTTCGTTGTGTATGTGGTGCTGGGGTTCGAACCCACATACTTGCACATGCCAGGCAAGTGCTGTAACTGCAGAGCCACCGCTCTGGTTGTTTGTTTGTTTTTTTTTTTTTCAGCCCTTTTTATATTTTATTTTGAGACAGGGTCTCTCAATATATTACTGAGGCTGGCTTTGAACTTGGAATCTTTCTGCCTCAGCCTCCTGAGTTGCTGGGATTAACAGGTGTAAGCCACTGTGCCCAGTTCATTTTAACCATTTTTTTTTTAAAGAGAAAGACAGAGAGAGAAACAATTTTTATTTAGTTTTTCATGTGCCTTTTGTTGCTCCGAGACTTTGTTGGGTACGTGGTGCTGGGGCTTGAACTCGAGTACTTATGCATGCCAGGCAAGTGCCGTAACCACTGAGCCATCGCTCCAGCCCTTAACCAGGAGAGGGGGAGGGTGAGAGGGAGGGGGAGAGAGAGAGAGAGAATCAGTTTTATCTAGTTTTTCATCTAGTTTTAATTGCCCTGACACTTATGTGATGCTGGGATTTGAACCTAGGTCCTCGGACTTGCTGGGCAAGCGTGATCCCGCTGAGCCACTGCTGCAGTCCCTCATTTTAACCATTTTTAAGTATACAATTCACAATACAGCACAGCAGATTTAGAAATTTTTCATCTTATAAAACTGAAGCTCGTCTTCATCAAACACAAATTCCCCACCCCACACCTCTCCCCCCAGCCCCTGCACCCACCAAGCTACTCTCGTCTCTACCATCTGACAACGCTAGACCTCCTGCATGTGGAATCGTATGCATTTGTCCTTTTGTGACTGATTTCATGAGCGTCAGTCCTCAAGGCTTGCCCACGCTGTCGGGGGTCAGACTCCGCTTCCTTCCTGAGGCTGCCGTGCACACGGGAAGCACAGCCACCTCTTCTGAGTCCCTGACGTATACCCAGAAGCAGGATCTCAGGATCAGGTATAGGTCTTTTTCTTTTTCTCTTTTTGGTACCCAGGATTGAACCCAGGAGCACTTAACCACTGAGCCACATCCCTAGCCCTTTTTGTTTTGAGACAAGGTCTGGCTGAGTTCCCTGGGGCCTCGCTTCGCTGCTGAGGCTGGTTCTGAATTTGGGATTATCCTGCTTCAGTCCCCTAGGCTGCTGGGATTACATATGCACACCACCACGCCCGGCCCCAAATGACACTCTTAAAACTGTGGTGAGCTGGGTGAGGTTGTGTGAGCTCTCACTGCAGTTACTCAGCAGGCTGCGGTGGGAGGATCGCTTAAGTCCGGGAGTTCTAGGTCACCCTGGAAGAGAACGTAGAATTTGCCGTCTTGATCGTTTTTAAGTGCACAGGTCAGTGGCATTAAGCACATTTGCGTTGGTGTGCGGTCAGCACTGCATCCACTTCCAGAACGTTCTCATCAGCCCCAAATGAAACTCATTTCCCATTAAACGCCGACTGCCCATTGCCCCCCCTGCAGTGTGGAAATTTCTGTCCTGGGAGTGTTTCTCTGTGTTTGCTGAGTTCGGGGGCTGTACCCCCAGGATGCAATCACTTGACAATTGAGCTACAACCCCAGCCCTTTTAAATTTTATTTCGAGACAGGGTCTCGCTAAATTTCCTGGGCTGGCCTAGAACTTGTGACCCATCTGCCTCAGGCTCCGGAGTCACTGGACGACAGGCGTGGCCACCGAGCCCCGGTCAACCTGTCTCCTAACTGCAGTGCGTGACTGTCCCTTCGTACTGTTCTCCTCAGGACCTTGTAGGTGTTTCTGGTTATGGCAGGGTTTAGGCATCCCAGCGTGTATCTTTTGTGCACAGGGCTGTGTCCCTGGGGTGGCCAGATTCCTAAGAACAGAAAGGCCAGATGGTGGAACAGGCATGGTCATCTTCAGCTGTCCTGGGTGGGGACGTCATGCTGGTCACCAAACCTCAGCATCTCCTTCTTCTTGCCACTCTTCCAAGGCCCTCTTATGTCCCCAAAGCCAAGCCCAAGTCTTTCTATCTAGAAGTTCTGGCATCCGTCCCTCACCAGGTGACCTAGCCCTCCCCACCTTGTGGCCTCAGGGCCTTTGCCTCTGCTGACTCCTTGCTCTTGAGCATTCCTAGCTCCTCCTCATCCTGTGGGTTTCAGCCGGAGTGTCATTCCTGACACCAACCACCCCAGGGTAGATCAGAGCCCTCCCAGCATTCTCAGAGAGCCCTGCCCACGTGTGTGTGACCAGCACTCAACAGAGGTTTCAGAGCAGGGCCTGGAATGAGCACTTGTGGATCAAATGGAGGAGTCCTTGCCTCTTCCTTGGGGCAGGGGCCAGGGCTGCACAGAGTCCTTGACCACAGTCCCAATTCCATTTCCTAGCTGTGTGACTTTAGGCAAGTAGCTTAACCTCTCTGAGCCTCACTTGGCTCTCCTGTGAAACCCTTCTCAGGGCTACATTAGAGGTTGAAAAGGAGCATTAGCCTGGACTGGCTCAGGGTAGACCACTCGGCAGCTGTGGGAGCTGTTGTGGTTCTGAGCCAAGTTCCGGCCGTGTAACCTCAGATTAGGGCCTTGCTTCTTCCTGCCTTGGCAGAGCTGGGAAGTGTTACTGGGTCTTCTTGTCCCGCCAGCTCATGCCTCAATTCCCAGGCCCATAACGGGAACCACATGCACTGGATGCCTGCCCTCCCGCCCTCCTCCCACTCCCCCAGGAGGCCTCCTGAGTCATCCCGGCCTCCTCCTCGCCTCCTCAGCCTCATTCCCACGCTGGCTGGCCGGTCCGGAGTTTGTGTGTCACAGGATGTCAGCGTGGTCCCTGTGGATCTGTTTGTGTGTGAGCTCTCTGCCTGGGGTGTTTGCGGGTGTGTCTGAATTGTGGGTCTGCAGGTGCATTTTGTACACACTGTGCGCCTCCGTGGTGTGTGTGCCGGGGTCTGTTCGTATGTGAACCGCCTGCTTGTTCTGTTTGTCGTGTCGTGGGACCGTGGGTGTGTTTTTGCATTAACTACATGTCATATGAAGCTGTTTAGGAATCTGTGTGCGGGTGTGTAAGTTGTGGGCACTGTGTGTTTGTGAGACCCTGTTGTGAGTGTTGATGTGTGCACAAGTCAATTCCGGGGTCATTGTGGGTTTGTGTGATTTTGTGTGGTGGTGCCCCGGGTCACGGGTGTGTTGGCGCACCTGTATTTGCGAGGGTCTGTCCTTGGGTAGCTGTGGTTGATTTGCCTCTGGATGCTCCTGCACCACCTGATGGTCAGGTGTGTGTTCCTCTGGGCTGTTGTGCCTGGACCACATGTCGGGCTGTGGTGTCTCTGGCCAGCTGTGTCCTGAGTCCTGTGTTCGTGTGCCAGCTTGCGGGAGCTCCATGGGGGTAACCGAGGGCCAAGATCCCACCCACAACGGGGTCATTTTGCAGGTGCATGTGTGTGTGTGTGATGCCCAAGGGTCAAGGAGTCCCAGAGGCGGCAGCAGTTGGACGGTGACAAGTGTCCACAAGGAAACAAGAGTGAGGCTGAGCAGTGGACCAGCCAGGACGGCTTGTGAGAACCCCCTCAAGGGCACCTCTGGGACTGGAAGGGACCGTGCCCTTTCTGTGTGAACACTTGGAAGGGCAGGGTTGGGAGGCCTGGACCTGAGGGCGCCTGGTGTGATCCCCGTGGAGATCCAGGGCTGTGGAGGGCTGGGGAGGATGCTCCGCTCACGGGGCTCTGTCAGGTTTTGGAACCCTCGGGTGTTTTCCTCCACCCACAGCACAGAGAGCCTCACTTCTGGCGTTGACAAAATCAAGTTAACCTCCCAGCTCTGACCTGCACCCGTATGAGGCCTTGGCCAAGAGTCTTCCCCTCTCTACGCCTTGATTTCTGCATCTGAGAAGAGGGGGTCGAGGCAAACACTGCTGGTGCCCTGCCTTGTCCCCTCTGCCCGCATCTGCTTCTCTTCCGGCCCAGGCCAGCCTGCTGAGCTGGTGAGGATCCTGGGAGAGCCCTCTCCCCACATGGGCAGGACCTGGAGAATAAACGCCTGCCCTCCTCACCTCAGGCAGGGATTCTGTGCTGTTTCTGGGGTCCCCAGCAGTACCGAGTCTCAATTGCCTGCGTGGGTTTGGTGGGGAAGGAGAGATGCAGAGCAAGTAGCTTCAATAGAATGCTACCGAGGTCCAGAGGTTGGCTTTGAGTAGGGTCGAACGGGGTTTGAATCCCACGTCTGCTCGTTACAGCTGAGTGGCCCTGGGCGAGTTACTTAACCTCAGCCTCAGCTTTTCATTCCTAAATCGGGGATAATGTGGAAAAGAAGAATCGATGCCAGGCGCTATGTTCCAGGTGTTTATCCTGCAGGTCCCGCCCATCATGGAGAGGGCTCTCCCAGGATCCGGGCTGATTTGCATATTGGAAGCTCCGTGCTTGGTGTGGTGATGCTGACGCGGTGGAACTTTGCAATGTGGTACCTAGAGGAAGGTGATTAGGTGCCCGTGGAAGGGATCGGTGGAGTCCTCCCAAGACCCTGGCTAGTTCCTGAATGTTGTTATGTCAGTATGACTCCAGAATCCCCCTGCTTGCTATCTTACTAAGTGATCTCTTCCAAACACAATCCTGCCATCGTGATGCCATCTGCCATGAGGTCCTTACCAGAGTTAACAGATGCGGGCACCTTGCTCTTGAACCTCCAGAACTGTCATCTAAATGAACTCTTTTTCTTTATAAAGTGTCCAGCCTCAAGTATTTTGTTATGACAACAGAGAACAGATTAAGATACCAGGGAACTTGGTACTTTAAAAGTGGTGGAAGCTGCTAGGCCTGGTGCACGCCTGTAATCCCAGTGACTCAGGAGGCTAAGGCAGGAGGATTGCAAGTTTGAGGCCAGCCTTGGCAGCTTTCCAAGACCCTGAGAAGAGGAGGAGGAAAAGGAAGGGAAGAGAGGAAGGAGAAGGAAGAAAGAGGGATGAGGATATAGCTCAGAGCTCGGAGGCAGAGCTCTTGCCTAGTATTTGTGAGGCCCTGGGTTCAATATCCAG